>VZTA01026990.1:164629-176367 GCA_013398855.1 Mohoua ochrocephala
CCTCGAAGGCCTTTGGAGACCTGCACAGACACCCTCTCCCTCTGTCCCAATGTCCCAGTGGGACATCCCTGAGTCTCTGGGGTGGGCGCAGAGCATCCTCTGCAGCCACCACAGCCCGGCCCCGCTCGGTGCCGTGGGGATACATCTCCTCCTGCCGTGCCACCAGGGACAGGAACACGAGGGAAGGCTTTCCTGTCATCTCCACCAGCCAAGGCCCTTCACACGTGCCCACGGGCCGACGTCGCACCCCGAGCTGAGCGCTACGTACGTGCGGCAATGGGATAATTAAAAATTAAGGAAGAGCTTCTGCATTGCAGTCCGAATTATGTAACACCGCTCCTGGGTTCCAGCACCCACCAGCCTTAGTGCCCTCACACGGCAGCACGGCCCTGCCTGCGCTTACCTGCCTGTCTTTTCAGGTGGGGCTCGCACCCTTGGCAGGGAAGTGGAAATCCCAATGTCACAACCATGGGCAGAAAGTTCCCTTGCACTTGCATGGGGGAAAAAAGGAGGAAAATCTACTTGTTCTCTTGGTCCAGTGCTGAAATTGGAGACGGCCAGAAAAAAAGGGATGGAGTCGGGGTGCTTCAGCCCAGCCAAGTGCAAAAGAGTCAGCCTGGCCAGGACAGCACTCCCATGATCGTGACCAGGGAGTTTCTAAGCGAGGGGCTGCTGTCTCTCACTCCTGCACCAGAGAAGCAGCAGCCCATTAGCCCATTTTAGCAAACAAGCAGCAAAGAAACTCAAACCAAGGTGAGGAGTCAGCTGCATTTTCAGTACCTCAAGAGCAAAGAGCCCTGCTGGACTCCGAGCACCATTAACCGCAAACCCCTGCATTTACAGCCACGTCTTTGCCTTAACCCTGCCACTTCTGGCTGCTGCTGAGTCCAGGGCTCAACAAGCCAGCCTGCCACCTCCTCCTGCCACCTCCTCCCTTTCTTGGCCAGAAACCCACTGACTGCACAGCCATGTCCCTTGCAGTGCTATTCCCAGGACCTGGATGCTGCCACCTGGTGTGAAGCCAGCCATTAATTCCTGCTGTGATCACTCCAGAGGGCACTTCACTGGGCTCTGTGAAGCCACCAGAGGTGCTGTGGCTCACACCCACGGCGGGTGGCTCTGCCATCGCTGCTCCTAATGCCCCTTGGCTTCTGTGTGGTTCCTGCAGTTCTTTGCTCCCTCCTGGCCCTGTGCCTCTCCTCCCTCCTCAGGGTCCCTCCTTTCCTGCCCTCCCTCCATCACCCCGGCACTTCCCTACTGCTGGCACGGTGGTTTCACACCCACACTGCCTTTCACCCCCCAACAATGTGGCAGCTGGGAAGACCCAGCCCTGAGCTTTAATTACAAGGAGGTCAGCTCCATCCCAGGCTGCCCATGCCACCGCCGTCCCACGGGGAGACGAGCTCCACTTCCCAGGAACCTCCGCATCCCCCACGCAGCCGCCAGCCCCAGCTCCTGCAGGACACCCCCTTGCTCCCCGTTTGTGCCACGGCGTGAGCGGACTGTGGGGGCATGCTGGGGCTGAGGCTGAGCCCTCCAGCTGTTAACCAGAGATGTGCCTTGCTCTGCAAGCACAACAAGGTGGAAACACGACAACACAAGCTGTGGAAGCCAGCCCAAGTCCGAGGCTGACTGCCCTCCCCAGCTCACAGGCATTCCCACTATCCGTGGAGGGGGCTGAGCTATTTCTCCTGCGCGTCAGGTCTGAGCACACCAGGACCACAGCACACCCAGGAAGAGAGCAGCTCCTGCTGAAAAACTAGTAAAATTGGTTTCATTTTTCCCTGGAAGGATGTTTTAGGCACTGCCTTGCTTACAGGTGCTTGGACACACATCTCAGGCCACTAAAGCTGCACCTGGGCATAAGCTGGGGTGAGATCCTTGCAGCTCCCTGCTCATGGACCAGCAGAGATATTTATAATTCCCCCCAGATTCCCAGGCCGTACATGTCACGTCTGCAAAGACAAGCTCCTGGCTTGCCCCCTTGGCCAGCAGAGAAGCCAGCAACCCTGTGGCAGCAGGACAGCTCTCGAGCCCCCTCACTGCCCCTCTCCAGAGCTCTCCCAACGAGGCAAAAGACAGAGCCCAGCTATTTCTGGCTCAGCAACACAGGAAAGGTTGGAAGGTGCAGCACTGGGATGGGAAAACAGCCCTGCACTGGCACAGCCACCACTGGGAAAGCAGTGCCCAGAGGAGCTCGGGGCCAGCCCAGGGCGGTGGGAGGCACGGCAGCCTCTCCAGTCCAAACAGGAGATTTCCCAGAGGCTGCAGACACTGGGGACATCATTAGGGGAGCAAATGGGCTGAGAGCACCGCAGCAATTCACAGAC
Organism: Mohoua ochrocephala; assembly: GCA_013398855.1. Lineage (NCBI taxonomy): Eukaryota > Metazoa > Chordata > Aves > Passeriformes > Acanthizidae > Mohoua > Mohoua ochrocephala. Next base: position 166,960 of record VZTA01026990.1, read on the forward strand.
CCTGCGGCCACTGCCGCAGAGTGGAGGCTGGCAAGAAAATTTGGGAGTGGGATGCCTCCCCCAGCAAGCATCCCCCTTCCCTACGGAAGCCAGCCAGCTCGCCTGATCCACGCAGGAGCCTCCCTGCCACGCTGCTGCCCTTCTTGCAGGAGAAAGGGCACTACCTCCTCCTGCCACCCTCATAAGGACAAGCCCCCCCCCCGACCCATGCTGAGCCACCCATCCCCACGCTGGAGCTGCAATCTGCGGTGCTTTTCCGTATCCTCGCCCCTCCTGCAGCGCCCCGAACCCTTCACTCACACCATCCCCTCCCAAACACTCCACGCATGCATCTACAAAGGGTGTTTCAATCCTTAAGCCACCTCTTCTAAAAAACGACCCTGCTTCTTCCTCTACGTTGCAGCAACCCCATCAGAGGAGGGCGTTTGGTGGCTGCGGGGCAGCGGCACCGGGAAGCACCGGGCGCCTGCCAGCCCGGGGAACTGGTTCCCAGCACCGTACCCTCGCTCTCTCACTCCCCTTGGGATGCCAAATTAATTGCCTTGTCTCCTGGAGCTTTTAGCTGGAACAAATAAAAGAAAAAGGGGGGTTGCCAAAACCCATAATAAGGTCTACAGTTTCTCTGAGCTACAAGGGCTGCTTTAAATTTCGGGGGTTTTTTTCTTTTTTTTTTATTTGAAGGAGGTTTCCATGGTAACTGTCTCCCATCACACAAGAGCCTGTCCCGGGGATATTTCGGGGTTGCTAATATCTGCCTTCCCAGGCAGCCACTGTGTTGTGACGGTGACATCGCAGCTGGGATTTTTCAGCAGGGCAGGGGTGCAGGAGAGAGGAAAAGGAGGTGCCGCTCCCGAAAAACAAGGTCAGGATCCTACCTGTACCTGGTTTACCCTGCCCATCAGGCAGGCCTCCCTCCCAAAGGGCTCTGGCAAAACAGGCTTTGCTTGGACCACTGCCCTGATTTGGGAAGCACTCACAAGGCAATGCAGCCCTCACCAGGCCAAGCAGATGTGACATGTCCAAGTAGGAGCATGGGCACAGCCTCCGTGGCACCTTCTGCCACCTTCTCCTGCCCTTCTTCCAACCCTTAGGAAGCAATTCTTCCCCGTGAGGGTGGGGAGGCCTTGGCACAGGGTGCCCAGAGAAGCTGTGGCTGCCCCTGGATCCCTTCAAGGCCAGGCTGGATGGGGCTTGGGGTACCCTGGGATAGTGGAAAGTGTCCCTGCACATGGCAGGGCAGGGAAAGGGATGAGCATGAAGGTCCCTTCCAACCCAAACCATTCTACGGTTCGAGGATGCTCCAATTCCTTTCCTCCACCAGGTTAGCTTTCAGCTGGACCCGCTCCCTGCAGGAGCAAAGCCAGCTCTCTGCATCCCCCAAGCTGCTTGCTCTGCTACACTCGTTAGTCCTCCTAATTACTGAGATGTCTCAGAGCTGGCCGGAAAAGGGGCTGCGTCCCCTCTTGCATCGGGGCTGCGGACCCCAAACTTCCGTGACCCGTGTGCCACCACCAGCTGAAGGGTCCCTCAAGGATCCCTTACTTCCCTTTGATTATAAATGTCTAAAAAAGACACTGCCCACTCCCCAGTGGATCTCAGGCTCTGCAGGCAGGAGCCATGGAGGGAACAGGCTCGGAGCCCTTCCTCAGCCCATCACCAGCAAACGAGACCCCACAGCAAAGCAAAGTGTGGGGCCAGCTTAACCACATCCCAGACCAGGCTCCAAGGAGCCTAGCACCAGCTGAGCATCCATCCCAAGGACCCCCAGCTGCAGGGCAGGAAAACAGGATCAGAAATACCGAGGCAGCCCATGGGAGCAGAGCGTGCTCTCCTCTGGGTGATTTCTCAGCAAAAAGCTGTAGTGGGACAGCCAGAGCCTGGCAATCAAAAATCTTCCCTTATCTAGACAAATCCCCCAGCTGCTGCTTGGGGTGAGCCACCGGCCACAGCTGCAGAGATGCCAGAGCCCAGCAATTTGCAAGGAAAAGGACAACCAATCTTAAAATGACAGAGCCGTCATCATCCAGGCGCTGCCTTAATCCCACCAGGCAAAAATTCCTTCATTTGAAGGACTGCTCTGCAGCAAGGCTCCAAGAGAGATGATCTCAGTCTCCGTCTAGCTGGCTAAGCAACCATGGAAAATATAAAACATGATAGAATATGAAATTAAACAGAATGAAGCAAAATAGAATAGTGTAGAATAGCATAAAATAGCATAAAACAGAATAGAATAGAATAGAATAGAATAAAATAAAATAAAATATGGGATGCAGCCCAGAAGCAAATGCCACTGGCACATGGAGAGGAGGGCAGAGGTGAGACAGTAGCATCAGGGAAGCATACGGCTGCCCGAGGGTCCCCTCCAGCAGCAGAACCACAGCCAATTCCAGGGGTGTAAAACTTACCACAAACCTTTGGGGGTCTTTGAGGAGTGCCCACATGGGTAGCCCGGCCCCCAAAACTGGGACAGGTCTCAGGGCAGGAACAGGACCAAGCCTGAGCATCCCTGCCTGGACGTGGGCTGAGACATTCAGGAAGGGAGACGAGACAGGGGGCCAGGCAGCCCCCTTGGCTGAGTGCTGGTTCCCTGCCCACCCTGCCAGACCCCGCCACCCCCATGGAAAGGCCAAGCAGCCCCACATCCCACTCCCCCCACTGCTTTCTGGGTCAGCGAGATCCCCTCCCAGCCCCACTGCCGCTGGAGCCAGCTGGATGCGCGGTTGCTGTGGCAACGGGTTCCCAGAGACAAAATCCTTATTTCTTACTTTTTTTTCCCTTGGTTAAGGAAAAAAATAGACAAGAGGCCCTGTATATCCACCGTGGCACTGAAACCTCCGTGCCCAGCGAGAGAGGGGGTCGGCAGCGGGCACAGCGTGGGGACAAGGTGTCCGTAAGGACGGGGACACAGCGTATGCTGTGCCTCCCTCCTGAGCCCCCATCGCCCCCAGCTGGGCCACGGGGGACTCCCTGCTCCCCCCTGGGGTGCTGTCAGCTTTCCTGCAGCATTTTCCACCCCGCCACGAGGTTTTTAGAGCTGCTGATAGCTGAGGCCGGTGCTGGGCTCCGTTGCATGGAAGAGGGCACGGTACCAGGCGTGGGGTGTCCCCCGTGCTTCAGTGGCTCCAAGCAGGTCGCCTCAGCCACTCTGGACCCAGCTGGAAAAGGGATGTGGTTATGCTGTGTGGCCGAGAGGAGGGGCTGGAATGGAGTCCCAGCAGCAGTTTTCACCCCATTATCAGATGAGCTATTAGATGTTGCTATCAGACGAGCGTGTCCTGTCCCACCAGGTGCTCCTGGGCAGGGCCAGGGTAGGATGCGTGTCCTTGACAGATCCCTCTCTGCTTTGCTGGAAACCCTGGCAGCCCCCAGGCCTTGGTGACAAACGCCTCACACAGCAGAGCAGACACCCAGCAGCACTCTGAGTGCTACAACAACGTTCCACCACCAGCAGCAACCACTCCAGGAGGATGTAGGGAGAAGGTGGCGCTCCTGGATTTTCAGCAGACGTACACCCCAAGCATCCATCTCAAATTCATGGGAACAGGGGTTCGGACCCCAGCCAGGTGATCAGCCGCTGGCAGTAGGAAGGAATTCAGTGAATCCCACTGCCAGGATGGGTGTTGCTGAGGGGCAGGAGGGTGGCTGAGATGGGGTGTTTTGGGCTCCCTTCCCCACCACAGCTCCTGGGACCTCCCCAGGCAAATTCCCCGGCTGCCCTCCAAGCAAGATGACAGCAGCTGTCCCCTCACCGGGCTGCCAGAGCACAGATCACACCAGCAGGCTTCAGAGCATGCGACAGTGTCCAGGATCAAAGCCAAGTTCAATTAATGGCTCACAATCTTATTAGAGAAATTATTTCAGGATCCTGAGTAAAAGTCCGATATATCCACTCCATTCCATTAGTCAGGCTCATTTAGTAATTCAATCAATCTAAGCAAGGCAATTGAGCTCCCCTGGTACAATTTAACTTGGTTATTCTCTGGGTACTTCAGAATTTCTTAGTATTTGCTTCATTATTTCACCATTACGCCAATTTCCAGGTGCAAGGTTCACTCTGTGGGCCCCACGGCGGAGCCAGCCCTGCTGCAGCCCTCTGCCGTGCCCTGGTCTCATGAGATGGAGCCATGTGACGGCAAGGGGGCCTCTGGCTGTGACGCCCCCGGGAATTAAGTCAAGCCAGGGAACGGCACAGCGACACCCCAAGAACTGCTTCCCACCACAGAGGGCTGGGACCAAAGGGCTGCCCTGTCTGCCAACAGCTTCAGGACCCACAGCCAGCATCCAGATCCAGGTCAGAGGAACAAAACTCAGTAGGATGCTCCTCTCGCTTGACGTGGAACTGGAAAAAAGTACAGGATAATGCAACCCTGCAGCCCCTCGGCTCCTTCTTCCCCCCCTCCAGGGCCTTTTAGGAGCTGGGGGTAGAGGGCAGAGCAGAGGACACAATGTCTGGCAGCGCACGGCACAGGGAGGTGTGCGGGACGAGGATGAGAGCCGACAGTGTCACCCCTGGCCGCTGCCCCGCGCAGCCTGGCGGGAGAGCCCCGATAAGCAGCAGCCACATCCCTGCAACGCCCCTCGCTATCCTGTTATTAACCCAGGGAAGTCAGGGCCAGAGCCTCCACCGGTAGAGCCAAGAGCTTAGCTAGGATTTAACCACAAAAAAAAAAAAAAAATTGATTAGATATTTTGGGGAGATATTCAAGAGCGGTTAAATATGCCCAGCTCATCGGCGCCTTTGAAAAATCTCACCCCTCTAAAAAATTAGAATTGATTTTGTATTTAAAAAGGAATCTATTTAATTTAAAAGTAAGATAATTTGAAATCATGACAGCTTGTATTAAGGCTGGAGTTTATGATAATCTATTAAAGTCATTGAAGTTAAGAACCGTCTCCCATCCTCTGCTCCTGAGGCTCCCGAGAGGGCAGTGGGGAGCGGGAGATGAGGGGCTGCACTGCCCTATTTCAGAGCACACCAACTGGGCTGGAAACCTAGAGAGGCAGAAAAAGCTCCTTCAGCTCCCCCACATTCAGAGGGGAAAAAAAAAACCAGGATACAAAAAACCATCCGGTATTTCAAGATCTTGAAATATCTGGCACCCAGAAAGCACGAGTTCAACCCATCAGCTCCTCTCTCTCGTTCCTCAAGTCGATTTTACACTCAAAAAGGTATTTCAAGACTTTACTTTTCAAACATTTATTGCATTACAGTGAAGGCGAAGGAGTCAAAGACACCGTCTTTGGCGCGGTTTTTAATTGCATCACAAATCTCCGTCGAGCCCAAGGGGCTGAGGGAGGCCAGGATGCTCATAAATACCCCTCTTGCCGCTTTATAACCTGCAAAGGATGGGGCCCAAAAAAATTAGCAGCCTGCAGGAGTGTGAATCCAGTTAATGACATATCAAATGTGGCTGGATGCTGCCGAGCCAAGCAGTGAGGGAGAAGGGGGCGTGAAGGCGAGCGGACAGGGAATATTGAGCTGCAAATTAGCATTTCTTAATGGCCACCAACCTGCAAAACGCTTCCTCCCTTCAGGAAAAAATACAACTAACGCAACAAACACGAAACGAGATGAAAGGCCACCATTCCAAATGAAGGTTTCCTTGATTTAAAGCAGGATGAAAGCAGGTGATTTGAAATGCAGGCAGCCCGGTGCGCAGCAAGCGGCCCCATCCCGGCTCCCACGCCCTCGGCACTTCGCGAAAATTCAGGAGGTGGGAGAAAACCCCACAGCAAAACGGAGAGATGGTGTTGGAGTCCCTCTGGGGATAAGCACATAAACCCGTGTGGGGTTTGTCGGTGAGAGCCCCGAGCTGCTCCCGAGCAATCGCAGGCACCGAGACAGCACGTGCGCAAGGAGGCCCCAGCGCAATTAAAACTCGCTCCACTCATTAGCAAAAAGAGCTACAAAGCCTTGTCCAAGCATCTCGCCTCCTCCTCAACCAGAGGCAATAACCCCACAGACAGCCCACCTGCGTTTGGAGGGACAGGGGAGCAGGCAGGGGCTTTGGGAGATGGGAGCACCAGCGCCCTCAGCACAGCTGTGCGTGGCACCGGGGTGGGCACGGCAGGGAGGGTGAGACCCAGGAAAGGTGCGTGGGGAGCGGGCAGCAAGCACTGCCTCAGCCTCTCGTGGAAAGATAAATATAAAGCTCATCATTAATTTATGCCACCGGAGCTTCTCACCAGGGGTCAGCAGGGGACAGGAGTCACAGCCGTTTTTGGCATGCCCAGTTCAACACCCCCCACCCCCAGCACCTGAGTTTTAACCAGCACCACACGGGGCTCTCCAGAGACCTCGTTCTCCAAGGACCTCAGCACACCTTTAGTTGGGAGACAAATCCACATATCCGTCAGTGGGATGTCTGTTTGGCCACTGTGGCAGGGAGGTGTCACCAAGGCAGGGGAACCACGCATGCCAGTGCCCACGAACACTAGCCAGGCTCGAAAGCCCTTGGATGATTTAGGAGGAATTTGAGGGGGACACCAGGACCAGAGGCAGATGATACCCCAACATCCTTGGGCTCCCTGATCCTGACCCTTTCCCAGCTGCTCCCCTCACTCCTTGCCCTGCCACGGTCCCAGCCTACTGTAGCCACCCACCTTCATGCTCCCACCCTCTCTGAGGGGAAACTGAGGCATGGAGAGACCCCCCCCCAAGGGAGCTGATCAAGAGCCCACGTGGCAGAGCCAAGGTGCCACTGCCACGAGCCTCTGTGAAGCACTTCATGGTGCTCCCAGCCCAAACCCAGGCCCTTTCTGATCAGGGGCAGCCCCTGGGTCTGGTCCAAGACTCTGCCAACCAGGGGTTGAGCTCACCTTCCCTTGGAACCCCTTCCCTGGGCACAAGCCCTGGATCTGAAAGCCACCAGAGCAGAAGAAGCAGCTGAACCAAACCAGGCTCAGCGAGTGTGTGGGGATCATCCACCACTCCAAGGCATTATTTATTACACATTCAAACTCAGCGAGGTGGGTGCAATTAATGGGCCTGGTGTTTGCCAGGGATGGTGCGAGCAGCGCTGTGTGAAGCCACACTCCTGGAAAGGTGCTCAAACACACCCTCCAGGGCTTGTGAAAACACAAACGGCCACCCACAGCAGTGCCAGGCACCAACCTGACACAGCCGTGCCCCCAGCAAGTGTGCAGTGACAGCACTGCTGCTCTTGGGTTTTTTGGGCTGGGAGACCTCCAGATCCGGAGGTTGCAGCCTCTGAGTTGCCAAGTCCGGGTCTTGCAAGACTTCTGTGCATTTCAGAGCTTCTGCCATGCAAAAGCAGTGTCCAGGCTAAGAGTGGTGGTAGTAGTAGTAGAAGTAGTAGTAATCATAATAATAATAACAATAGTAGTAATAACAATAATAGTAATAGTAACAATAATAATAATAATAATAATAATAATAATAATAAACACCCCCACATGGTGAAGCAGCACAAAACAGTAACACCCACAGACGGCAAAGTGGCCATGCCAGCTTCAAAGCAAGCCCTTCCCTCACAGGATAGAGGGAGACGTAACATGGCATTTCCCAGACGTCACCAAGCCAAACCCCTGGCAAACAGGGAGCCCACGAGGTGCCCCCTCCTGCCAGCCCAGCCCCAGCCCCAGCCTTCCAGGCAGGAAGACTTGCACTGGGATCACCTCTGTGTCTCCACAGCCCAAACCCCTGCATGCTGGGGGCTGGCACAGCACCATGCGCCCTCATGGTTTTGGGGGATCAATGTCCCAAGCAGCAATGCCCCAGAGAGCCCGGCCAGCACCAGGACATCAGGGTGCACTGGCACAGGGCTCATCATCCTTGTGGTTGTCTGGCAGCAGAGAGCAGAAGGAGGCAAAAGCAAACCCCTGCCAGGCATCACCAGTGCAAGCCCTGGGTGCAGTGAGGGCTGCCAGGGCAGGCAGGTTCTTTCCTGCACTGCCCAGTGTGTGGCACCTCATGGATTTGAAAAACCCCTGAGGAAAACCCTACAGTACGAGCTGGGCCCATGCCCAGGAACCTCCTCCCGATCCCCACCCGGGTGCTCCCTGCTGGCAGCACACGAGGCCCCGGGGCCCATCGGGGTCTGGCTCCACAGGATCGGGCCCAAGGGGGCCAGGGGACGAACGCTCGGGTGGCCTTTGTGGCATCAAGGTGGCGGGGCTGGCGGCCGTGCCCGCGTCCCCCTGCATCCGCAGCGCTGCTGCCTTGTTGCCACAGCAACGCTCTCCGGCCTCCGCTGCAGCATCCCGCGGCACGGGGCTGGGACCGGGAGCCAGGGGCGCACCACAGCCCGCTGCCCCTCCCCACACCGCCCCTGGGCTCCAGCAAAACATCCCTGGCTGTCCCCACACACCCTCCCCGTGGCACCGGCAGCCCCACGCCTGTGTCTGCCTTTCTCCCAGGGAGAAGGGGGATGCCCACACAGCAGCCAGTGCTACCCCATGCCCACCCAGCAACCAGAACTGGGGGGTTTTAGCACGTGGAGGGGTGCACAGGCCATGGAAGTGATGAATTGCTGGGGAAAAACCCCAGTCTGGGGTCACTGCTGTACACAAGGGTGGTACAGCAGGGCAATGTCACATCAAGCAACACAACAGTGCCTCATTTTTGGGCCAACATCCAAACAAGGGTGGCATTCTAAAAACTTCACGGGACACCCAAGGTGCAGCCAGAGAAGCAACAGATGGACGAGGCTTGCAGGAGGTGGCATGGCCACTGTGGGGCTGCTGGGAAAGAGATGGTGGCATTTCCCCAGGGCAGGACATTATGTGTGGGCAAGGAACTGACGTTCTGCACCAATGTCACCAAAAATGAAACATCTCAGTGGCTCGTTCCAGGTGGCGAGGAGGGAAGCGGGTCCCTGCACGCACAAGGGGTGCAGGCCTCGCTCTGCATAAACAAAGGAGCAAATTGATGGCTTCTTTTGGTGGAAGAAAACTTAAGGAGCCCATGAGATAAGGGCAGATGAGCCTCACCCAGTGGATGAAGAGCAGGTGGGAACCACCTGGACCATGTGAACAGGCCAGAGCCTAAAACCTGGGGGCAGAAGCACTGGAGGCAGCACACACGGGCAGGGTGGGATATACTGGGCAGCGGAGTATTTTTCCATCAGGCTGCAGGAAAGGTGACTCTCTGCTCAGGGGCAGACAAAGCAGAAACCCTCACCTCCAGCCGGGCACACTGGGAGCAGACTGTGGGCCTCCTGCCAGCACAAGCCGCCGGTGGCCATCGATCGAGCTGGGGACGAGCCCCGTGCATGACAACCTGGGCATGCACCGAGCACCCCAGGCCTGCAGCATCTCCAGCCGTGATGCTGCAGTGGGCGAACTGGCACCGGGGAGAACCGGCCCCGGGGCTGAGATGCTGCAGCGGGGTGTACCGGCCCCGGGGCCGGGGCCGAGATGCTGCAGCGGGGTGTACCGGCCCCGGGG
>VZTA01026990.1:179268-247553 GCA_013398855.1 Mohoua ochrocephala
TGACCTTGGTCAAGTTGTGTCCTCGCTCCTGGCTCGCTTCGCAGCCTCCCCGGCGAGGTCGGGTGTAGGGGAAGTCACCGCGTCCTTCCCGGGCGGGACCCACCCCGGCGCGGGGCCCGACAGGTGAGGGGCGGCTGCGAGCGGCCCGGTGGGACCGGGTGCTGGCGGGCTACCGGGATGCCCGGGATGCTGGGACCTGCCGCTGCTGTGCTGAGTGCGCTGCTCGGTGTGAAATGCCGGTGTGAGACACCCCGCGCCCGCAGGGACCGGGAGAGATGCCCCCGCAAATGTTAAAACACACATTTTTCCGATGGGCACCGATCAATCGATAGCTTGTGGGGGAATCGCCCGTTCCCCGCACCGCAGGGCCTCGCTCCACCACCCGGAGCATCGGGTCGAGCAGTGGGTGCGTAACCCGTCGGGAGATGTTCGCTCGCCTCGGGAGCCTACTCGGCACAGCACCAGCAGCTCCGGGAGCGGGGGGACCCCGCTGCGAGGCTCCGTTCCCTTCCCTAAACACTCATCTTTTCAGTAAGAAACAAAACTCTGTGTCTTTAAAGCGCTGGAGAGCATCACCTCTCGACGCAGCGATGCTCACGCTGCCCTGTCCCTCCCCAGGGGACCCGCGTGTCGCCGCCCTGGAGCGGCAGTGGCGGGTCCCAGGGTGCCCCCGCTGTGGTCCCGGGGCCGGGCACGGTGAGCCTGGGCGCTGCGGGGCCGGGTGGGACCTGCCGGCAGATGTCAGTGTCCCCTCTCTGTCAGCAGCCAGGAGGGTCCCTGCCAGCCCCGGAGATGTGCAAGGAGGCCCCTGCACTTTTTCCGAAGCAGAGCTGTCTTTGGTGGCCGTTCAGTGACAGTTTGGAGACCTGGGGAGCAGCAGGGTGCTGGAAAGGGGAGTGGCCCCACTCTGACACCCCAGAGGAGGGCTCCCTCTCTCTGCCCAACAGCAGCCACCCACCACCTTATTTATCCTGCGCCGCTAACGTTGAGCTACACTTGTGCATCGCTTGCCCGTCCATGACACTTGTCACCCGTGTGAAGGCAAGGGAGGGAAGGGAAGCAGTGTTCCTCACCCTGCACTGCCCCCAGCTCCTGCGTGAGGCTGGTACTGGGCACGCAGGGTCTGTCAGGGGGAAGGAGCCATCCTCCCCGGGGAGGAGGCTGCAGGGCTGCTCTCTTTCCCTGGCCCCTCGTGTGCAGGGTTGCTCTTTTCCGCCATGCCCTCGTGCGCAGGGTTGCTCTTCCCTGGTCCCAGAGATCCATCTGCAGGGATTCTTCAGTCTGAGAGCTCAGCGCAAGGCGGGGAAGCCGGAGCTGCTGTTGCCGTCACTGTGCTGGGGGGCAATTGTATTTTGCACATTGCTTTATTTAAGAGGCTTTTTGCCTGTAGGTGTGAAAGTCTCGGGTGTGCAAAGCCAGAGGGCAGAACACATGGCACTGGTGCGACTCGCTGCACGCAGCTGCCATCTCCCCTGACAGCGGCCCAGGCTTCAACTCATTTGATGTCTTATGCAAATCCTTGGCTCCCTGAGTCCTGGGATTTTCTGCTATTTTCCTTTACTCTCATCTTCGAGTGTCTTGCTCTTGAGGATGTGAAGAAAAGCTAATAAAAGGAACCCAAGTCGTTGAGCCTTGCAGGTTTTCTAACCGGCCTCACGAGCTGAGAGGAGGGCAGTGACTTGGAGTCCCTCGGCTGCAGCGACCGAACAGGCTGCCGAGGGTGGTTTGCGGGAGCCCAGCGAGAATCTGTTCGCAGCCACCGTGGTGATCTTCATCGCCGCGGCTCCGGCAGGACGGACGGCTCCGAGGTGGCTGTCCCCAACGCTGGCCGCCTGCAGCCGTGGCTCCGAGGTGGCTGTCCCCACGCTGGCCGCCTGCAGCCGTGGCTCCGAGGCCGGCTGCCAGGTGGCTGCCAGCACCCCGCCGTGCCCACTTTGCCAGCGATTAGCGCGCTGCTGTCGCTCCGGCGGTGCCTGCTTCGCTCTCTTAATTACCCCGGCAGATCAATGAGGCCCTGGCGCTTCCTCGGGAGCGTGCGGATGCGAGCCCGCGGTGCAGCTCCTCGCAAACCACAGTCGAGCCGGGGCAGGGGGCACAGGAGACGGCACAGGCAGGGAGAGGCAGGGCTGGCTGTAGGGGAGGAGGGTTCCACGAAGCCCCAGGCAAGACGGGTGGCTCCGGAGCAATGGGAGCATCCCGCACAAATGGAGCCCTTCGGGATTGTGTGTCCCGAGGTGTGCAAGTGGCAGAGCAAGAGGTGGCCTGGGCGCCTGCGTGAATTCATAGACATGGCTCGGCTGAGTCAATCCACTTCAGACGCTAAACTGCACTTAGCCTTTGCCCAGGCTCTTTTAAGTGGCCTTAATTTGATAAAGCTTTTCCATGTTTAATGAGAAGGTGACTCAGTCACCCGGTTTGATGTTCGTTCCCACTAAAAGGCATCCCCGGGGAGCTCGAGACCCCTCCCCATCGCTCCTGCACGGATGCACCTTTGCTCCCCCTGTGCCCCAGGGACCAGCCCCTGCGACTGGGCACATCCCACAGCTCTGCCACCAACAGGTGTCGTGTACCTGCCACAGGCACTGAGGTTTGCTTTTGCTCTGGACTCCGGCTCAGCGTGTACAGAGGGAGTTCCAGAGTCCATCTGGAATCTTCCTGTGCTTCCCAATGGCACCTGGCAAATATCACTGCCCCTCTCCGCAGGGCGTGCTTCCCAGTGTCTGTATCTCGAGCTCTGCTCCTGCAGCATGAAAGGGCACAAATCGATGTTAATGTCCCTAACAATTAGCTAACGTCTTAATTGTCGAACTCAGCCTGATTAGTGGTGGAGCGCGTGGCTCTGGAGATGCCGTCGGCATGGAGGCAAGCGGGACCTCGGCAAAGCGCCGATGTTATGCTGAGGATGTTGCTGCTGTCACTGTCAGCTCCGAGGGCAGTAGAGAGAGGGTTTTGCAGCTCACCTGAGCACCCCCATCCCCATCTTGCGTCCCTCCTTCAGCCTCTCGAGCCATTTTGGATGAGGACACCACCGCAGAAGTGACCCCACTGCCATCCCCAGGTTGGGGGGTGCCTCTGGAAATGGCCACAAGCTCTTTTTAAGATGTAGCCGATGCCAAGTGACAGTGTGGGCCATGCATCGGCCGCCACTGGGGGAACACCGGGGTGTTCTGCTGCAGGCAGCGGGGACACAGTGGGCTGCAAGAAGCTCAGGAGGACTTGGCCATGAAGGAGGTTGTGGTCCCAGGAAAATTTGCCAAGAATATTTGCTTTGGATCTCTTCTTCTGTTGCTTTGGGGTTTTTGTGGAAAGGGGAAGAGGAGAAAAAAAAAATTAGCAAGCTGGAAGTTTTCCAACTTTTGTGATGCGAAACCCTAAATCAAAAGGAAGGGGAAAAAAAAAAGAGTTGTCAGATGCTTCTCATCAAATCTTCATTTTTTTGGATCAAGGAAAAGTGATTAGAAAGTTATTTCCAGCTCTAGTAGTAAGGTCAAGGGGGTTACTTGTTTCTAAAGAGCTTTACTCTCCCCAGCATCCCAGGAGGATGCTGGTGTGAGCGTATGGAGGTGCATCCCGAAAAGCATTGCCCCAACCCCACGGAGCAGCAGTGGAGCCCCCCTTCCCCCCCAAATCAGAGCCAGTTCCCCCCCAGCTGAAGGGACTGAGGACTATACAGAGCCATGGCAATATCTGCACATATTTATTTTATGTAACTCCTGATCGATAGGAGGAAATAAATTATCCCAGCTGACAGTGGTGCAGGAAAGCTGCTCCGTGGGGATACGGTGCTGCATAGCTCAGCGCAGCCCCCACACAGGCTCTCCTTGCCCGTTCCTGCCTGACTTGGGACTTCCAGTTCCTGTTGGCAAGGATGCAGGCTGTGCGTCAGCACCCGTCCCCAAGCAGGAGCCTCCCTCGGAGGTGCCGGCACACGTGGTGTAAATAAGAGGGACGTGTGAATAAAAGCTCACTTAGCAAGGCTGGAAACTTTGCTTCATATCAGGAGGGAATCTGCGCTGGTTTTGCACCAGTGTGCCCCAGCCAAGTGCTGGAAATATCAAATCCTATTTTTATTGCTCTGTAGTAAAACATGAAGTAGCCACAGGGAAACATCCCATGCTCAGCCTCGAATCTCAGAACAAGCTCCCCAGGGAAGGCATCAGAGCAGGCTGAAATGGTTTCTAGCTGGTCTGGGGACCACAGCCTAAGGGAAAAGGTGGCCCAAAGTGGGTCTATCCATAATATCCATCCCCATGATGCTGAGCCAGATGTTTGCTGCCTTAGCTGCGTGGGAGAGGGGATTTGGAGGGGAAGGGCAGCACGGGAAGCCCCTCTTGGCGAAGGCACATAGAGGTGCCCCCAGGGGTGGTGATGGCAGGGGGCTGGTTAGTGCCAGTGGGAAGCAGTTAACATCTGGGATGGTTTGATGGAAAAGACACCCCCCAAAATCCCCTCTGTGCTTTGAATCAAAGGAAGGATACTCCCGTGTCCTTCTGATTTACACCAGGAAAGCCCCAGGGAGGGTGGTGAGGGGACTGGTGCAAAACTGTCTCTACCAGCCTGTGGTGCTGTGAAGCAGTGATGGATGAGGCCGATGTCCCACAGCACTTGTGCAAAAGCATCCCCTTTAACCGCTTAAAATCCCCTTTACCATCCCCTGTAAGACCCCTGTGGAGGGAGGGGGGAGAGGACACAGCCAGGGAGCAGCCCCTGCCCAGCCCCACCTCAGCTGGAGGTGGGTCAGGAGCCACGTAAACCCATGGATGATGACCGGGGATGAGGAGATGGGGTGTGCCAAGCCTGTTTGCGAGGCAACAGGCAGAGTCCCACTGCACCAGATATTTAAACGAGGTGTTTTGCTGTCACAGCCATATTTAATGCTACAAGCAGTGTGTTTCCATGGGCAGGGTTTAGAAAGATGCTGTTCAAGGATGCTTTACCCTCAGCTTCTCAGCTGAGATCCAGAGTGCTGCTTTCCTCCTTATTGTGTGGGAAAGGGATCAAATCACGGAGGGTTTAGCCTCTGGTCAGTATCTAAACCATCCATGGGGTTTGCTGCCAGACCCTGGCTCCCACCATTCTCTCCTGGACATGGCAGCCGGTCCTGGGTCAGCACAGCAGCAGGACCCATGGCTGCAGGCAGCCTGGACCTGGGGGGGTTTAATCTTGAGCTTTGAGGATCCCTTTGGTGCCCAGGCCACATCAATTTTTAATTGTACCAGCAGATATTCCTGAGGAGGGGATCAAGGGGATCTGCTTCAGGCAGACTCTGCATCCCTTCTGCCTGCTTCCCCCCGGCCCAGCTCTGGTAGCAGGCAGGGAGGATTACAGGGCAGCCAAAGTGCCTCAGCTGCTCAGCCATCACCCACACGTGGCAGAACAAGCAGCTTTGTGAGCCGCTGGCATTGGGTCCTGCCACATTTTGGGGGTGATAATGCCCCCTCCAACATCTGAGGCACAGAGTGAGGAAAACCAGCCTGGCACTGCCTGTCCCCCACCCCAGCATGGGAGCTGATGGTTTGGGCCAGGATTTGGTCACATCGTGGCCGTGGGGGACTCCACGTGCCAGGAGTAGGAGGCAGTGACTGGGCTGTTATGTGGCTGCCTGCCAGGCTGGGAAAAACCAGGGTGACATGTGAAAAAAGAGTGTGGGGGAACGGAAGAAGCCCTGCCTGCTGCTCCTGCCCACCCCACTGCCCGGGCACCCCAACCTGGTGGTGCGAAAGTCTCAGCTTTTGTTTAAAATTCACAGGGCCCCAGCCTCGAGGGCTGAGCGAGAAGCTGAGAAAGCGTAATCAAAGGGCACCCTTACGGGTTTAAAAATAGAAGAGAGGGAGAAAAAAAATTTAAAAACATATTATTACATGTTAAAGCATGATGATTCATCCGGCAAAGCCCTGTTCGGGAGAACGCAGGGTCGGTGTGCGCTCAGCAGGGACGGGCATTGGGGCTCCAGGCCCCCACCAGCTGCCTTCCTGGAATAAAACCATCTTCCCTGGCAGCCCTGCAGCGTCGGGGTCCCTGTTTTGGGCAAACAGCTGTTGTTGCCTCACAGCACACCTTGCCTTGGCCAGACCTTGCAGCTCCCCAGCTCCCACTTTCACTGGCAAAGGCTCCGGCCTTGTGGTCGCTGTTCCCAGGAAAGCTCCATCTTTACTTTGCACCCAAAGCAGTGCACCACTTCCATCAGCCCAGCCAACCTTGGAGTGGACATCCATCCATCCATCCATCCATCCATCCATCCATCCATCCATCCATCCATCCATCATCCCAGCCACTAGCAGGACACAAAGAAAAGTCTAACATCAACCACGCATGGTCCAGTCCATCCCTGGAGAAGCTCATTTTCCCAGCTCCCCGTGATTGTTATTTTTAGCCCCCCCGAAATGAGCTGCGCATGCTCGTGACACGCGTCCCCACAATGCAGGGTGCAGAGGCAGCCCGCCATCCCCATCGCATGGGCACCCCACAGCAGCAAGCTTGGCTTGACAGGCTGATGGACGGCAGACAAAAACATAAAGAAAAAGCCAGAAATTCCTCAAACAGCCCTTAGCCAGCATTTCATTTAACTTCAGCAGCACCCAGCACCCCCAACCCCATGAACTCTCATTTCCTGTGGCATGACCAGTCCGTGCCTGATGTGTGGCTCTCCCTGGAGCGCAGCTTTCCCTCTGTCAGCATCCCAGCAGGCATTCCAAAGCTTGCGGCTGCTCCCGGTTTCTATCGCTGCCGCTGTGCTCACGGGCTGCCCTGCTCGGCGTTGCAGGACGGGGCTGTCCCGGAGGATCGCCGCGGGGTGAGAGAATGAAGAAGCCGGCCGGGCAGCAGCAGGATGGGGCGGCAGGACCTCCCACGTGCTGACGGGCCCCCGCCGATGCTCCCGTGGCCGCTGGCCCTGCTGGCCCTGAGCGCCTGCTGCCGCTGGGGAGTGGCCGGCGGGGCGGGCAGCACCGTGCCCCAGGGCCATGCAGCCCCCGCGACCCCCTCCTCTTCCTCCTCGTCCTCCTCTCCCTCCGTCCGGGCACCCCTCGACTGGCTCCTCACCGACCGAGGACCCTTCTACCGAGCTCAGGAGTACGTGGACTTCATGGAGCGCTACCGGCAGGGTTTCACCACCAGGTACAGGATCTACAGGTGAGAGGCTACGGGCAGCCCGAGAGGGGGCTGTGGGGCTGCGGGGGCACGGCAGAGTGGGGGCAAACTCTCTCTAATGCACACGAGCCGACCCCCACGTGCGGGAGGAGGCTGTCCATCGGGTGGGTGCATGTGAGATGCTGCTTTTCCAGGGAATGTAACAGCACCCACCCCCCCACCCCAGGATGCTCCTGGTGTGGCCAGGCTGGGCCCCAGGCAGGATTTGCCCTAAGATGGGAGGGATTTGGTGCACAGGTTGAGATGGAATCAGCCCTTCTGGCAGGAGGCACAGAGCCCACTGGGCTGGATGGGTCTCATGTGTACTCCAGTCCCTTTGGACATCCTCCCCCTACTGATCTCCTGCCCCGAGGTGGAAACTGGGGACAGCAGAAGGGGCATTGTGCATGTGGTGTCCACCTTCCAGGCCCTTTGGACAAAGATGCTCTTTTGTCCTTTTTCCGTGCACAAAGACAACTCTGTGCCAAATTACTGAACCTGTCTAGGCTGGCAGTCCTCTGGGGCTGGGATGCTGCTGGGGCTCGAGGAAAGCCACCCTGACTGACCCCCTGGCACGTCCCCAGTGCCATCAGCCCACAGACTGCTGCGGTGGGATGCTATATGCATGGGGGCCGAGGCTGGGGGGGCGTTTCTTGTCAGCAGAGAACCAGGTTTGGCAGCAGGGGGGTCCACTCACCACAGCAAAGGGCCACCCCATGACAGCCTCTGTGGGAAACCCACTCCCACTCCACAGCCTCCTGGACCTAATTGGGACTGTCACCTCTGGCTAATGAGCCCTTTTCCCTTCCACTCCCCACCGGTGCTGAGCCCTGGGGGCTTCCAGCAGCGGAGCAAAGCCTGGCCACTGCCTCCCGGGAGCGCCGACGTGGGTGCCGGGATTGCAGCCTTGTTATGCAGCCCGGCACCCCCAGGGAGCTCCTCTCCTCTTTCCTGTGTGCTGACGCTGCCATGCCGAGGGACCGGCGTCCTCCGGGGATGCTGCTGGTGACGGTGGTGGGACAGGAAGCAGCAGCCAGAGGGACAGCAGCTGGCTCACACTTCCCCGGAGGCAGAGAACCTGCCGTCAGCCTTCGGGGCTTGCTTTGCCTGTGGGATGGAAGGGGGGAAACTGGCAGCCCAGCCCCGAGGGAGTGTGTGTGCAAGGGGAGAGGCAGCATCCCCCCCCCGCCTCATCCCCAGCTCTGCCTCTGGCCCCAGCATCCCATCTTCTGGGCCCAAAAATCGTGATGGGAGGCAACCTGTCATCTGCCAAGCCCAGCAGCTGCTGCTTTGCACCCATCCACCCCTCCCTCCTCCTCCCTCTCTCTCCCCCTTTTCCCATCCAGCCCTAGTAAAACTGTCTGAAAGCCACCGCCTGGTTTTAATTAGAGCAAAATGCCAAAGATTAGGCTGAAATTTGCTGCCGGTTGTTTACGAGGCCGTGGGGTTTTGGAGGCAGTGACAGGCTGGGCGGCTGCTCCCCTAGGGCCGGGCGAGGCCGGGGGGCACACTCACAGCAGCCAGGCCTCTGAGGGGACCCACCACCAACCCCACCACATCCCAACGCCTCCAGCTTCCCACAAAACGCTGCTGATATTTAAAACCATGATACCCCCAGATGCTGGATTTTCACCTGGATCCGTAGGCATAGGGCTGGAGGAAGGATGAGATCCAAACAGCCCAGCGGGCTGGAAAAGGGTCCAGCCCTGCCCTGGGCTGTGATTAATGCCTGCCGGAGGTGCTGGATTAATCAATATCAGGCATCTCCGCTGCTTGTAGCTCTTTATCACCATCAATGGCTTAGGGAGCGACGGCGCTTTTGTCCTGGCTGGATCCATAGCTGGCAAAGCGCGTGCGGCAGGTCCTTCCTTTCCGATGGGGAGGTCGGGATGATTCCAACTGGAGTTTTCCACCTGTCCTGAGCTGGAAGTCGGGGACAGAAGGAAGGAGAGCACGCGTGTGCCTCGGCCGGACCCACCTCACACCCTCTCCCCACTGCTGCTCTCCTCCCGCAGAGAGTTTGCTCGTTGGAAGGTGAATAATTTGGCCTTGGAGAGGAAAGATTTCTTCAGCCTACCGCTTCCCCTGGCCCCCGAGTTCATCCGCAACATCCGGCTGCTGGGGCGTCGGCCCAGCCCGCAGCAGATCACCGACAGCCTCATCAAAAAGTATGGGACACACTTCCTGCTGGCCGCCACGCTGGGAGGTGAGTGCTGGGCGCTGCCCGGTCCTGCTCGCCCCCCCTCGCACAGGGGCTGTGCAGAGGAGGGAGAGCGGGGAAAGCAGCACTGCAGGAGAAATGTGGCCAAGAAAGGGAACGGGGGGAGCGCCGCAGCCTCCCAAAAGTCTCGCGTGTCCCCCCAGGAGAGGAGTCCCTGACTATTTTTGTGGACAAGCGCAAGCTGAGCCGGAGGGCAGAGCCTGCGGGGGGGGCTGGGAACAGCTCGGGGGTCTCGCTGGAGACCCTGCACCAGCTGGCAGCCTCCTACTTCATCGACAGGGACAGCACCCTGCGCCGGCTGCACCACATCCAGATCGCCACGGCCGCCATCAAGGTAGGCGAGGGGGCAGGGAGGGGACAGCGCCGGGACACCGCAGCCCCGGGCCTCACCGCTGGCCCCTCGCAGCTGGCCAGACCTAAACCAGCATCACCCGGAGAGGAGAGAGCGGGGAAAGTGAACACATTCCCATTATTTATGGGAAATTGGGCACGCTAATAAAGGCACATTTTTCAGAGGGCTGCAGGCAGGGCTGCCGCCTGTCAACAAGCTAATTAGCAGATAATTAGTTCTCCTCTCCGCCCGTCGCCCTGCTGTGAGGAGTGGGGCATGGGCAGCGCGGTCAGGGGTTATCCGCAGCACTCTCCGCGGGGTAGCACGCCCTGTGTCCCCTCCTATGCCCCTGACCACCTGCGTGTCCCCGCCCTAGGTGACAGAAACACGGACAGGGCCACTCGGCTGCAGCAACTATGACAACCTGGACTCGGTGAGCTCCGTCCTGGTGCAGAGCCCTGAGAACAAAGTGCAGCTCCAAGGTAGGACTGGGCTGGTGGGGATGTGGGGGCGGACAAATGCTACCATGGGACGCTTGTGGGTGCACAGGGGGTTGCTGGGGAGGATGCTGGCACGAGATGCTGCTTCTAATTTCAGGGCTGGGGAGGAGAGGGGATGAAAATAATGAAAGCTGGGCAGGATGAGCTTGTTGCTTGTCTGCCAAGAGGAGCCAAGATCGATGCAGAGCCCAGACAAGCGGCTCCACGGCAAATTGATATGATAATCGTGCGAGGGTGGGAGCCCGGGGAGGGGGGAGGCTCGTGCCCTCCTCGCCCGGGTGATGTTTGAGGGGCTCCGTGCGTGCCCTGATGCTCTCGGGGCCGCTCCCGCCCGCAGGGCTGCAGACGGTGCTCCCCTCCTACCTGCGGGAGCGGTTCGTGGCGGCCGCCCTCAGCTACATCGCCTGCGGCTCTGCCGGGGAGCTGGTGTGCCGCCGCAGCGACTGCCGCTGCCAGTGCCAGCCCGCCTTCCCCCGCTGCAACTGCCCCGAGGCCGACATCCAGGCGCTGGAGAGCAGCCTGGCCCAGCTCGGGCGAGCCTGGGAGAGCCACCACAGCCAGTTCGAGGAGTCAGGTGAGGCCGAGGAGACCCCACCAAGCATCTCCTTCCCCTTGCGAGCAGCCTGGGCTGGGCGGTGGGTGTCCGGGGTGGTCTTCTCGCCACGAAGACCTCGGAGCTCGGGTGGAGGGAGGTTGCTTTCAGCTCCACCTTCACCGCTTGCTCTCCGGGGTCCGCTGACGCCGTCCCTTTCTCCCCGCAGAGGAGTTTCAGGCCCTGGTGAAGAGACTCCCCACGGACCGTTTCCTGAACAGGACGGCCATCTCCCACTTCTGGGCCATGGATCTGGATGTCCAGCATCGCTACCAGCAGCTGGGCACCAGCCTGAAGCTGCTCTCCAGGAAAACCTACCGGCTCATCCGGCGCCTCTTCAACCTCAGCAAACGCTGCCGCCGGCAACCTCGCTTCAAGCTGCCCAAGGAGAGGTAGGGTGCCGTGGCATCCCTCGCTGGGGACGCTGCCCCGTGCCCCAAGGGTGGCTCAGAGCCGGGGCCTACCTCCCTGTGGCTAGGACTGGAGAAGCTCCCACCTAGGAGGGATGCCTGGGGGTGAGCAGGCAGCAGGAGCGGCTGTACCAGCTTGGAATGTGGCCCTGAGAGATCAGGTCCAAACCTGAAGGTGAAAATTGGGGCTTGGTTCATGGGGGTCCACCAGCAGAGCAGAAAACAAGCCCAAGATGGGCAGCTCTTCCATCCCTAGGGAAAGTCAGTCGTGCCCCAAAAGGGGCCATCTAAGCCCCTCTTCTCCCGTGTCTCCTCTGCACCAGGTCCCTCCCTTACTGGTGGAGCCGCGCACAGTCGCTCCTGTACTGCAGCGAGACCGCCGTGCCTGGGACCTTCCTGGAAGAAAGCCACAGCTGTACCTGTCCCTCCGAGCAGCCCTCCTGCCAGGGCTCCATACCGTGTGCCTTGGGCGAGGGGCCGGCCTGCGCCAGCTGTGCCGAGGACAACAGCACCCGCTGCGGGACCTGCCACCACGGCTACGTGCTCACCCAGGGCTTCTGCCGCCCCGAGGTGGCCGACTCGCTGGAGCACTACCTGGGGCTGGAGACGGACCTGCAGGACCTGGAGCTCAAGTACCTGCTGCAGAAACGGGACAGCCGCATCGAGGTGCACTCCATCTTCATCAGCAACGACATGCGCCTGGGCAGCTGGTTCGACCCCTCCTGGAGGAAGCGCATGCTCTTGACCCTGAAGAGCAACAAGTACAAGCCCGGGCTGGTTCACGTCATGTTGGCCCTCTCCCTGCAGATCTGCCTCACCAAGAACAGCACCCTGGAGCCCGTCATGGCCATCTATGTCAACCCCTTTGGGGGAAGCCACTCAGAGAGCTGGTTCATGCCCGTCAATGAGGGCAGCTTCCCAGACTGGGAAAGGACTACCGTAGATGCCTCTGCCCAGTGCCAAAACTGGACAATCACCTTGGGCAACAAATGGAAGACCTTCTTTGAAACGGTCCACGTCTACTTGCGGAGCCGCATCAAGTCTCTGGACGACAGCTCCAACGAGACAATCTACTATGAACCCTTGGAGATGTCAGATCCCTCCAAGAACCTGGGCTACATGAAAATCAACAGCTTGCAAGTCTTTGGCTACAGCCTGCCCTTTGAGCCGGACGCTATCCGTGACCTGATCCTCCAGCTGGACTACCCCTACACCCAGGGCTCCCAGGACTCAGCCATGCTCCAGCTGCTGGAGATCAGGGACCGGGTGAACAGGCTCTCGCCCCCTGGCAAAATCCGCCTCGACCTCTTCACTTGCTTGCTCCGGCACCGGCTCAAGCTGGCCAACAACGAGGTGGCGAGGATCCAGTCCTCCTTGAGAGCCTTCAACGCCAAGCTGCCCAACGCGCTGGAGCAGGAGACGGGCAAGCTGTGCAGCTAACGGCCGGCAGCGCTCAGGCCTCGGCGCCAGGGGGCTGCGAGGAAAGACTTCCTGGGGAGGAGAGAGAAATAACCACCCTAAAAATTTAAATCAAGGCCTTACCTTAGTGCCAACTGCGTGCTTCCATGGTACACCCAGCAACTGGCCAAAGAGACACAGGGCTCCAGCGGACGGAGGACGCCAGTGGGACTAAGGAGGAGGGATGGCTCATGCCGTGCAGACTGGCTCCGAGCGCAGGGACGATGCCACTGTGGCCACCACGGAGGTGGCTGGGGAGGTGTGCCGATGGCCCAGGGGGATGTGGCTTGGCCAGAGGCAGCTGCTGGTCCCGCCAGAGCAGGTGCCCAACCCACCGTAAGGATCCCCCAGTGGCGGCCTCCTCGCCACCCCAACTTTTGTAGTCTTTTTAAGAGGTTTCTACCGGCCCCTTTGCCTTTGCATCCCCCGTGATCCATCCTGCAGCCATGCCCTCGCACACGGTGCTGGTGGGGGTCCGCAGCGCGGGGGCCCTCGAGACCCGGCAGGTCTCCCCTGGGGCCTCTCCACAAGCACCTCGTGTCTGCCGCGGTGCCGAGGCACCGTCTCACCCCTTGCCTGGGAAGGACCTGGCACCTGCGCCGGGGACGCTGCCGTCACAGACGCCGGCGGAGACCTCTGGGCCACAATTCCCTACGAAACGAAAAAAAACCAACAAAAAAAGAAACCCTAATGCAAAAGAAAGAAAAAAGAAAAGTTTTATTTATGTATTTATTTATTTGGTTTGTTTGGGACAGGTTTTTTTAAGCCTATTTATTTGGGGAGTGTCATTTCTTGTCAGTGGCTCCAGCCAAGAGACATCTTAGTAAAATGTATCTGTTTAATATATTTTTTAAAAAATGCCTTTTTTGAGCAAAAGAGCAACCAAAACCGACTGAGATTAAAAAAAAAAAAAAAGAAAAAAAAAAAAAAGAAAGAACAGAACAGTTACTGTCATCCCTAGCCCTGGCTTTTCCCGTGCTGTGTGGCTCCCCTCCCTCCCTTCTTCCCGGTGCTGCTGCCGCTGCTGTACTCGGTGCCTGACTGGAATATCAAGCAGTGGAGCTGCCCGGCTGTCAGATGGGAACGCCGGGGACCCAGACAAGCAGAGCTCACCGCTCCGGTGGCTGCCCTCATTCCTTGGCCAAGGATGAGCCAGAGAGAGGAAGGAACCGACCCTCCGACCGCAGTACCCCCAAGGCAGGGCGTGCGGGCGGAGGGGACCGTGCAGGGGAAAGGAGAGGG
Organism: Mohoua ochrocephala; assembly: GCA_013398855.1. Lineage (NCBI taxonomy): Eukaryota > Metazoa > Chordata > Aves > Passeriformes > Acanthizidae > Mohoua > Mohoua ochrocephala. Next base: position 193,151 of record VZTA01026990.1, read on the forward strand.
GTGGGAAAAGTGTATCAGTGTGCAGATCTGAGCCCGCTTTGTAATCCTCCACAGCTGGCAAAACTTGTCTGCTTGGATGCTGCAAAGGCGGTGGAAACCCGAACTCATCCATCCTGCTTCTGTCACCCGCCTCTCCTCCATCCTCGGGCTGGGCAGATAAAGAGATAAGCGGGAGGAAAATAACACCAGGAGAGATAAAGAGACAGACAAGAGGAAAATAAAACGGGGATAGATAAACCATACTTGCTATTTATATTCCCTGTCTAATCTATCAATCCATCAGGCTGGCTATTGTGGTTATAGCAGCCCTCAATCTGTCACCTAGACTTCTGTTTTCCACACATCTGTCTTCCTTTGCCCACCTCTCCTCTCTTTCTCCCAGTCCTAAAGGGAAAAAAAAAAATCAGGCAATTAAACACACCAGGAGGAAATGAGACGTCACAGCCATCCTCTGGGCTCCCCACGGAAAGCTGGCAGGCACCAGCCTGGAGATGGGCAGGGTGGAGGCAGGAAGGCCGGCAGTGCTCCTGAGCAGGCAGGGCTGCCGGGAGGATTCCCAGCTAGTGAAAGTGTTTTGGCTTCTGCTGTACATCTTCCATCCCATCTCCTCTTGGTTGTCCAGAGAAGCTGTGGCTGCCCCTGCATCCCTGGAAGTGTCCAAGGCCAGGCTGGATGAGGCTTGGAGCAGTCTGGTCTGGTGGAAGGTGTCCCTACCCGTGAAAGAGGAGCTTGAAGGTGTCTTCTAACCCAAACCATTCTAGGGTTCTCCCTGTCATCATGTGGGCCATGTGTCAGGCTGACATTCCTCGACTCCATCCCGCCTCCTCCAGATGGAGCATTTCCTACCATGGTTTTCGGTGCCCTGAACCAGTCCCACATCCTAAACCCACCTGAACACGAATGCAAGAGCTGTTGGGATGGCTGGCAGCACCTCAAAGAGCCTCTGTCCAAGGCACGGTGGGGCAGCTTCCACCCCTCAAGGGATGTACCCCGGACTTCTCTGGCTTCATGTAGGCTCCAGATGGAGGCAGGTGGTGCCCTCACAGTCCCGTGTGTGAGGACAGAGGTGGGTGAAGGCCATTTACTTTTAATTTGATGCAAAAAATAAAAAGGGTGGCGCAGGCAGCTGGAAGGATGAGCCATCGGCTCTTTGCATCCTCAGCAGTTGCCCCTGGGGCTGCACTCTCTCCACAACCCCCGGCAAGATCCATAATCTATTGCCCAAAAGCACCAAGTTTGGCCCAAATTGCCAGCTCCCATTAGGAATGAGGCTGTGCGTGGCGTTCCGAGGCTGGCAGCTGGCACAGCCCTGTCTCAGCAAAAAGCGTCCCATTGGGAAGCACAGGGACAGGCAGACAAGGCCATGGTCATCCACCCCAAACACCGTGGGGCTGCACCCCCTCTTCAGCCCAGTGGAGAAGAAGACAGAGTTGGTTCCTTGAATTTGGCTGCTAAATCGCTGTATTTTGGGAGAGAGCCGCTTCCACCTTTTTTGGGGCTGTGTGTGAGTTAAAGGAAGAGCAGCAGCAGCAGTAGCATGCGTGCCCTGGGAGGGGACTGCCAGGCTGCGTGGGAATCTCAGGTGGAAGCAGCCAGGTCCTCCCATCCCCGTTCAGCAATTAAGGCGCTGAGTGGAGGTGATTAAAAGGAAGAGGTTAATAACTGGAGGTCAGCATTTGATTACCTGGGAGTGCTTTCCCCTGCACAGAACGGTGCCGATGGCAGCGGGGCTGGCTGAAGCACCAGCAAGATCTGGCCTCAGGATGGAAACAGCCAGCGTGCCACCCTGAACCAGGAATTCAGCATCAAACCCACTAGGTTTTAAAAATTGGTGTGTTTGGGGTTGTCCTTTCCTAGGCTCTGTGTTTATACGAGATTCTCTGCAGTATGAGAGGCAGAAAATGGCCTTTAAATAACGAGCTGAGCTCCTCGCTTGCTTGACTGCAGACACTCTGGTTCCCTCCAGACACGTTTGTTTAGCAGCTCTGCCAGGGAAAAGGAGGCCAGGGAAAGGCCAGGATGTTTCACCCCCAGCCCAGGCAGCAGGATGGGGTTATCTGCACAGCTCTCCCAGGGCAGAGAGAGCTCACGGCCCCTAGGTTGGGGCTGGTCCTACCTCCGTCTCCCACCCTGAGACAGCCAGTGATGGGCTGTGATGAGCTACAGCTGAGCAAACAGCCCACAGCTCCCCCTGTGTAAGCCACACCCTTTTCCCCCTCCTGTCTGCGCCCCTTTTCCGCAGCGCCGGCTGAGCCCCCAGCCCTGTGAGCCATGAGGTGCTGCTGCCTTCGGCCTCCTGGCCAAGGGCACCTTTGCGTCAGGCTGGATGGTTTTTCAACAGCAAGGACAGTTTTTCCATGAAGAGCCAGGATGGAGAGAGGCTATGAGGCGATCTCTGCATTCTTGCTCCAGCCTGCCTCAGTTTACCCCTTGTGGCTCGCAGCTAATGCTGTGTCAGCCTGGGAGAAGCACATGGATGCAGAAGTATTAAAACATCCCAGGGGAGGAGGGAGGGCTGGGAGGGTGCCAGGTGACACGCTTCCCTGGCAGAAACTCCTTTGCTTTGCATGCAAACAGCACACTGCAGATGCTGCTTTTAATCCCTCTCCCTGTGGTCTCTGAGTTTGGGCTGCAGGACGGGCAAGAAGTGGCAATCAGACATTTGGCTTGGCAGGAAGCGTCACGCTGAGCGTTTTGCCCAGGGCTTCTCCGGCTCCGTTAGCCCCACAGAACCACCAGGCAGCTGCCAGCAGATCTGCTCTGGGTCTGACAGCGTTTCTGGGGGAGGCAGGAGATGCCAAGCTGCCTGTGGCCCTCTCTGCCCCGGCACGGGGCCGCTCTGGCTCCTGCCCGGTGGCTCGGTTTCACCGCAGGTACCAGAGATGCTCCTGGGCACACACGGGATCACCTCTCGCTCTCCCGACTAAGCCAGCAGATGATGGGACGTGATCCCCGGGAAATGGGCATCCCTAGGCGGGGCAGTGCCGTGGCCTGGAGCTGCCCTGCCAACACAAGCCCAGGGAAACTTGTCACCGTTCTCTCTGCACGCCAGCCTTGTGGGGTGGTGGGGTTTGCCACCAGCCCCCCCTTGCTTCCCCTGCCTCTCCGAAGCCCAGCGACATCTGCGTAGCCAAGAGGCAACCCCAAACCTCGCCGGCTCTTTTTTAGCCTCATCTTTTTGATTTTCCTCCCCCTTCTCCTGACAAGCTCGGAAGTGCAGTCAAGGTGGCAAATTAGCACCAGAACCTCGTTAATTGGCAGGCAGGAGCCTTCTCCTGCTGTTTGGGCTGTCATCAGCTGCTTCAGCACATTTTCAGCTTCTCTCTCTTTCAGTCTATTTTCTCCCTTCACCGATGGTGGGCTGTTTTTCCTCTCTGCCATCTCTTTCAAAGCCGTCGAGGGCTCTCATCCCCCATGCCGTGCTCCCTGGTGTTTTCTCTCAGGAGAGGATTTACAGGGCCTGTGGTAAATGGCCACTTCTTAAGGAGCATGAGGGGAAAATTATCAACCTCTTGAAATGGTGGTGACCTCAGCTTCTCCCTCCTTCTTCCTCCTCAGCCTCCTGCCACAGTCTCTGAAGGAGGCAGGACAATCAGCACAGAGCAGGCAAGAGGGAGGTTTTTACAAGCCCAGGCATGCAGGAGATGTCCCAGCCACCTTCCTGTGTCCCCACTAGGAGCTCAGTGAGAGCCTGGGATGGCTCAAGCTGGTGGGGACCTCAGGAAGCCCCAGTCCCAGTTCCTCAGCTCCCTTCTTCCCTCCCTACCAACTCCTCCTTAAGCAAAGATGGAAAAGCATAACCTCACCCACCCAATCCCACTGCCTGCACCAGCCCTTGGCCTCCTTGAGTGCCCTCAGCTGCTCCCGGCTCTTGAGGAGAACCTGGAGGCCTGTTTAGACACCACCAAATAAAGTCCCTTCACAGCACCCCATTCTGCAAGCAGAAAAATTTGCAGAGGACCAGGGATGACGATGGCAAACTGCTTTCTCCTCCCCGAGCTCCCGGCTGGGAGCTGCTGCTGCCAGCAGCAATATCCCCATCCATGAAATGCGTGTGCCCTGCCCTGGGATGTCACCACAGCCGGTGTAAATCAGCCGTGCTGGAGCCAGGGAGGCAGCGATCCACAGCCAGGAGCCCGGCCAGAGGACTTACCTCATCCTCTGCACCCTGACCCCCGCCCGGGAGAGAGCTCCCCTGGGACCCCGAAGCCTCAGAGCTGCCCCCAGGACAGCGCTTCCACAGGACCTCTGGGCTGTGCTCCTGGACCAGGAGTTGAGGTGGTCAAATTTTGGTGGGACGATGGGATGAAATTTGGAGGGATTTTCCTGTAGGGCGGAATAAAATCCCAAACAAATCTGCAAGACAGACCTTTTGCTCCTACTGCATACCTGCCAGGAGTGGAGACCGACTGGATGGAAAGAAAGGAGGAGAGAAATCAGTCAAATTATTTTTGAAAGTGCTCTCCCAGCCTACAGGCATCCTCTTCTCTGTACACAAACCCTCGTGGGATATGCAAACCCTCCCAGCCCATCTGCCTCAAAATCAGCAGTGGTTGCTACATCAGCTACCACCTTCCAGCTTTTCCCTGAAGTGATTCCCTGCAATGGTTCCTCACCCTTTCCTTGCCCCTGGTGGTATCGATCCACTCAGGAAGATGGGAATTGGAGGAAATAAAGGGTCTCAGGGGCCTATTTCCCCACCTGTAGCCCACACCACCGAGGATTTATCTCCCACCTTGTTTTCCCAAACTAGTTTCTATGGTTGTTTCACCAACATAACAGTAAAAAAATGTGGCACATAAACCACCCCAAATAGCGTCCAGGGATGTGAAATCCTATAAATCCCAGGAGGCTGCTGGGAGAAGAGTGCTGTTCAGATCGGGCCTGCTCCATTCAAGTCATCTCCTCATTGGCCATAAATCAGGGGGCTCCTCCGAAGCCCACGAAACTCTGGAAAAAGAGATTCCTTCTCTCCTGAGCCTTGGCAGTGGTGTTGGGAGCAATGCTCTCAGAAAGGCTCCTGGGGGAACAGAATCAGTGATTACCCAAATTAGTTTCTAATAGCTTTTATCTCCTAATTTCTACTTTGTCAAGTGCTAAAATCCATTAATAATCAAGAGACCATGTGGAAAAACATTTAACATCCCAGCTGCCAAGAGCTCCCACCCTGTCACACTCCAGCGCAGTTACAGAAGAGGAGGGAAAAAATAAAGTATTATTTTTTAATCTTAAATCCAGCTCTCCAGTTAAACTGTCTCCTGCTTTTGCTGATCAGCAGAATAACGGGACAAATCCATGTGTGGAGCAGTAGATCCTGCACCTCCCACCTCGCTCCTCTCCTGCCCTTGCTGGACAAAGGTTCCCCATATGCCTCGTCCCTGTGTTGGTTCCTTCCTAGAGGGACCCAAAGGTTGGTGGCCAAGGTTTGTAACACCCTTGATCCAGCCTGTACCTGGTGCTTCCCATCCCAGTGCAGGCAGGATGCTGCTCTCCATGGCAGAGGCACGTCCACACGGTCCTTCATGGGTGGAGGTTGGGGTGGACCACTTCCACCCCAGGGCTGGTGCCTTCCCCTCTCCAACAGCTCTGCCAAAATACTGCAGCCCTTAATTCCACCCCCACCCCCTTCAAGTCTCTCAGCTTTATTCATTCCTTATCTTGGCCTTGCAGAGCCGACCTCAGCCCTCCAGCCGTGGCCTTCCCTGCTCAGGTGCAAACCCACCCCACGACTCTCCTTGCTCAGGTGGAAGTTCACCCCTGCCTCGCTTCAGTTTGCATCATCACCCCTCTGCTAATCACCTGTTTGAACAGTTTAATGGGCTTCCAATAAAACATTGCATTTCTGAAGCTCCCCGTGTTGGAATAATTCCCGCCGGCATCCCCGGAGGGATGCACTCAACTGCTGCACGGCGTCACCCGTGGCTTTCCCTCCGTGTCTGGGCTGCTTCCCCAGCAGCAGCATCCTGGAAAGAGGAGGGAAATACAACCCTGCATTCAACCCAGAGGTTGTTGCCTGAGCAACAGCAGAGGTGGGCACAGGGATCCAGGAGGCACGGCCAGAGGTGAGCTTTGGACACGATTGCCAGAGGGTTCCAGGCACACCGTGGGGAAAAAATTAGGACCAAGGAAGGAATTGGGGTGTTGCTGCATGAATAGGTGGCCGTGGGACCTGCTGGGAGCAGGCAGGCATGGGAGGGCTGAGCAGGGTCAGTGCCTGCAGCATCTCACATCCCGTGTGGCTGTGGGGTGGTGTCGGGGGACACAATCCCAGTACCAGGGTGGATGTGGGACAACCTGGTTTAAAGAACACTGCTGTCCAACGTCCCCTGGCCTTACCACATTTCTCCTTCCTCTCTTGCCAAGAGGATGGTGACCTGAAGAAGGAGATGGAGATACTTTTCTTTGCCGCTTAATCATTGCTCAGAGGCAGAATCAGGAGTGATTGACCCAGTACAGCAAACGCAGTATTTCCATAGAACCAGTAAGCCCTCATTTCCACCTGACTGGGCATCCATCGGCCTGCCCAAGGCCTGATGGGCACATGCAGACCCTGTCCTGAGCCCCTGTGCCTCAAACAGCCCGGGTTCAGGTGTCGGCCTCCCAGAGGTGAGCACATTGCAGTGGCGCCGCGACCACCTTGGGGCTGGACCCCAGCCAGCCAGGATCTGGCCTTTGTTAGGACATCAGTCCCTTAGTGACCCTCGTGGTAAAGGTTGGGACATCACTACCACCATGCACATTCATCCCCCCGCTTCCTTCTCTGGCCCTCAGCAAGGCTCGGGGTCTGGTTATGGATTTATTTGCGTTTTGCTGTTGGCTCGCACATCACTAAAGAGCCGCTGCGACGTTGGCTCGGGAGCTGTGGGCTCCGCGCGCTCCTGAGCCCCCCGCTGGCAGCTGCTCTGTGGTCACGTCCACATGTGGACTTAACGGATATGGACTCCACCACGGAAATCCCTCTGGGGCATCCCTGGGGATGCACAACATCACCCAGGAGCAACCCCCTGCGCAGGCTCCCTTACAGCGTGGTGGAATCCACGTCACCTGATCACGAGGTGATGGGATGCTGGGATGGGATCCGAACGCTTGCCAGGGTTTTGCCCCTCACCAGGAGAGATTTAGTTGCTGGGGGTGGGGTGTAGTAAGGTCACAAACTGAAATACACCCAGACACATACAGTACATAAAACTACAGTCTGTTTCCCCTCTAATTGGTAATAAATGTAAATGTTTAGTTATGCCTGGCTTGGGAGCTATGAAAAACACATCTGGCTGGCTGGTTTTCCTGCCTGCCATCTGTAGCCGAAAGGAAAAGCAAGAGGTGCATGTGTGAGCACCTGAGGAAGGCGGCAGCGGCAGAGAGGGAGTGGGAGCAGGAGAGAGGAGGAGGAGGAGGAGGAGGAGGAGGAGGAGGAAGATTGCTGGAGCAGGTTGGCACCAGAGGGTGGTTTCTGGCCGGAGCTTTCCCCTACTCATGGGAACCTCCAGGTTTTGCATCTCTGCTCGGTGCTTGCTCCTCTCCCAGGTAATGCAACCCACAAAAGAATGGCCTTTGCCTTCCAGAGCTGCTGACACAGAATTCCCTGGCACTGATGGGGGAAACAAAGCCAGAAAGCCCCAGGAGGTCTCCTCCTGGCCATTAATTACCATTAACCAGAAGCTCTGATCTGATCAAACCTTGAGCAGTGCCTTATGCATCCCTTCATGCAACACAAAGACCTTACAGCTGAAACAGCCAGACCATGCTGGCAGGGAAGGGATGCTCTGTCCCCCCCTGCTCCTGTCCCAGAGCCATCCTTACGATGCAGCACCATTCCCACCAGTTAAAGACTGGGACTGGAAACCACTGACCCAGAGAAGTAAATACATCCCCTTTTCAGCTCTAAAAACTGTCTCAATGCCAGGTCCCCAGGGCTGGGGAAGTTTGGAGAGCTGAAAAAGCCAATGAGCGCAGAAGAACAGCTTTGGTACAGAATTAAGCACAGGGGGAGGCGTGGATTCCCCCTCTCCACTGCACCTGGTTTCCTGCTCTCTCCCAGAAGCTGCTCCAGCCTCACAGCAATGCCATCATCACCATTCCTTGCTGGACTCACACCCGCTCCATCCCAGCTGGAGTTCTGGGCACCCAGCAGCCTTCCTCCTCCTCCTCCTCTGCCCGCCTGGTTCACTCTTATTCTGGCAGCACCGCCTCTTACTTTGAAGCAGGCTTTTCTTGGAGAGGCAGCCTCGCTTCCCAGACCGTCCCCAAAGAGCCCGCGAGTACTCGCTCTCTCCCGTCCCTCCTCCTGCCTTGATCAAGGCTGAAGGCTGAAATCCAAGTGCATTGATCAAAGCGGCTTCTTCGGGCGAGATTCACTGGCGAGGAAAAGCAACAGTTGTTGCGGAGCTGCTCCAAGGGGCCAGCAGTTCCTTGCCAGGAAGAAGAAGATGGTAGCGGCGGGGAGGAGGTGAGAAGGACTCCACGGCACCCGGGGCAGCGAAGCAAAGGGGTTTTCACTGCCCCGTGAGGTTGTGGGCTGCCACAGGAGAGAGGGACGCTGCCTGCTCCCAAGGCATTTGGGATGGAGCAGCAGCCAGATGTCCTCCTTCTGAGCTCTCCTAGGGAAAGATGCAACTTCACATACGCCTGGGACAGAGATGAATAACGCCTGGGCACGGTGCGCCGTGTCCGAGGTCTTTTGTCTCGAGACAAAAGCCCCCATTCCTAGGGGGCAGCCTTAAACGAGCTCAGACTCCACTAAGCCCCTTGAAGAGCCGTCGGCTGGCAGGCCCAGGCAGCAGCCCCTGGTTCGGTGCCGAGCCGTGGGGCTGGGTGCCAGGTGCTCCTGCCAAGGTGAAAGCGGAGAGATCAGGCAGCCAGATGGCATCCTCCCACAAAAACAACCGCCGGGACACGAACCAGCTCATCTGCCGTGGAGGGCTGGAGCCGGCCCGATGCGGCCGGTGGCTGCCCTGAGGGGGTGTCCCAGGAGGGGAGGGGGCAGCAGGAGCAGGGGTAAAGCCCTGTGTAACTCAACCAAACCCATCGACAGTCCCCCAGCAAAACACACAGCCTTCAAAACGCTGGGACAGGCCCTCCTGAGAGGTCACGCCGGCCCCCAGTTACTGGGGACACCCACCTCGGTCACTGCTGCCAAGCTGGCAGACAGCTGGGGCCACACGACCTTATTCCCTGGTGGAGTCAACCCCCACTAGCTCCAGCTCTCCAAGCTGGTGAATCCAGGTCTCTAAGGTCAGCAGGTGCGACTCCAGGAGATTTACACTGGCCAAGAGGTCTGTCCATCTGTGGGAAAGGGTCAGATGTGGCTGGTGCGGGAGGAAAGGCCAGCAGCGACATTGGCACGCTGCTCCTGGCAGCCTCCAAGCCGCCGCAGCAGCTGCCTTTGAGCACTTTTCATCTAATTCAATGAAAATGAGATGTTCGAGTGAATGAAGATAATTTAATAATGAATAGCTCCAACTTATCGGAGAAGCTCTCCATCCCTGCCTGACAGTTGCTGCCTCTAAGTGCAGTTTAATAAGGGAATCACCATCACTCAGCCCTGTGGTAGCAAATCAACATTTTGCTACTCAGGGAAAGGGCTCTGCGCTTTCCTAAAGGGTGAAGCTATTTCTCAGGGAGCCTAAACTCTGTTGGGCTTTAAAAGGAAAAAGGGGGAAAAAAAAGGGAAAAAAAAAAAAAAAAGCAGAGGAAAATAATGAACCAGCAAAGCAGCCCATCTTCAGAGGCAAAATGTAATTAAAAATAAAAGCCAGCTTGAAGAAGGCTGTAAGTCATCACGAGCAGCAGCCAACGCTGCCAGCGACGGCGATGCTGGCAGAGCCTGTGAGCGGGGACACAGGGGGTCCTGAGGCTGTGCTGAGCCAGGGCAGCATCTCAGCAAGACATTTAAATCCATCAGGGTGCTGCTCTTTCCAGCCAGGACTAAGATGTCTCCGCTGCTCGCCATCCTCCCCGGCTGCCTCCGTGGCTGGGACAGGGCAGCATCATCCACCTGTGCCAGCTCTGGGGATACGCTCCCAGCCTCCAACACTGCGGAGAAGTGCTGCCAGTCGTCTCCACCCAAAATCACTCTGTCTGTACAGGAAAACCAGAAAATGCCCACAGAACATCCTCAGCGATGATGGATTGAGCTGGGAAGCATCCCTGCAATGATAACGGGACTACGCACAGGTCTCACCAGCTGGGCAGGCAGCCTTGGGTCCCCATCCTGCTGCCCGACAGCAGGCAGCCCTCATCCATGCTGGGGAAATTCCACCAGCGACTCATTTCCTCGAGGCATGGATCTGCATCCTACCCAGTATCGATCCAGGCAGCGGAGGGCTGCATCCCGCCCGGCGCTGCCTGCTCCCGCGCGGGCAGAGGGAGGCGTTGAGGCGCGGGATGCCAGGCCCTGCGGATTCCTGCTGACACCTGCCAGCATTGAGTGCTTAATTATTAATTGCATTTCCAGTAGCAATTGTTGCTCGTACCGATGGAGTTGGACTAGACATCACAAGCAATTAGCAGCCCCTCGGCTGGCGTGCGGCCGGTACCTGCTTAACGCTCCGCTCACGTCCTCCGCGGGCTGCGGCGCCGGGAAGGAGGAACGGTTCCCATCCCTGCTCAGAGCCGCCCCACGGCCACGCTGGGCACGGTGGGCACGGGCAGCAGTGCTGCCACCGGCCAGGGGCCAGCCCTGCCGTGGCGCTAGCGTTGTCCCCTCCTGCAGCCGTGTGGAGGAGGACACGCAGGACATTGGCTGCTGCGCCTCCGTGTGCCACCGATGGCCATCCCTTGGAGGCGCCAGGGCCTCAGACAGGTCTCCTGGGCCAGCAAAGCCGTGAGCAGGAGAGGTGGGAGCTACGGCGGAGGAGCCAGCTCCAAACCCAGTCCCGGGCAGAGTGATCTCAGGGCCAACCTCACCTCTGCCACGGCTCAGGTGTTCAATCAAATTAATTTTTATCATAACCAAAGTGACTGGTCAGTGGAATCCAAGCGGGCTTTTCCTACGCATTGAAACCGTTTCACAGCTCAATTTTGGGAGCTTATTTTCCACTTCATTGAGTGCCATGTTACTGCAAATGAATATATTCCTTGGTTGGTGTGATGGAAAATACAGCTGTAAATGCTTTCTGCTTCATTTGGGTAAAGAGCTCCAGATAGGACTAAGTATAAAGAGAATTTAAATGCTCGACTTCATTAAAAAAGTTGTTTCCCATTCTCTTTCTTCCTGAAAATACAGGGCTGCTAGCGGAGAGAGCAAAAGAAGGCTTTAAATTTACATCAGTGTCATGCTAACCCAGATCACTCCCCGCCCGTGACTGATGGCAGACGTCTGCCCGGAGCTTGTGTTGCGGAGGTTCAGAGGAGCCGGAAGATGAAGGCGGAGGACGGGATGCCCCGTGCTGAAGCCCAGGGTCCCGCCATGCCCATCTGCTTCCCTCCATAACTACCTCTGGGATTCCTTTCAGGCAGTGGTAGAGAGCAACATGGTGCCTCCGGAGCCTCCTTTTCTCCAGGATAACCACACCAGCTCCCTCGGCCACGAGAATTGTGCTCCAAAGCCTTGTCCAGCTCTGTTGCCCTCCTCTGACCACGTTCCAGCACCTCAAAATCTTTCTTGTAGCAAGGGGCCCAAAACTGAACACAGGATTTGAGGCACCTCCTCAGTGCCAAGAACAGGAACGAAGGGCTACCTCTTCCCACTGCCATAAGCCCTCCTGGCTTGTTGTCCTTCCCGGATCCCTCTCCAAGCTACCCAGCAGCCTAGCAGACTCCCTGGTATCCTCCTAGGCCAAAGCAGGGAGAGGAGCCTCCTGCTCCAGCTGGGAGCGGCAAAGTCACCGAGAGCAATCCCACGTCATGCAAAATCTGAACCGATTTCTCCCCTGGAAGTAAGGGGCCACTGCAGCCCTGGGAGACACTTCAACAAATCTTGGGAATCTTGAGCCTTCCAAATCCCACTGGGCCGGGATGTCAGGTTGTGCTCTGCTCTTACCCAATACCAGCAAAGTGAGGGGGTATTCAATCTCTGCTGAATCCAGTTTTAACCCAGGAGGAAATACAGTCTGGCTTCCCAGGGTTTACCCAGAAACAGGTCATCTCAGCAGGGCTGTGGCAGAGCGGGCGGGATGAGTGACAGGCAGCAGGATTACAGCTGACTGCAGGATAAACAGAGTTCACTTAAATCACAAAATAACCACCTATTGCAAGTTTGCTAAATTTCAAACCGCCACTTCTTACCTCCCAAATGTTTACATGGAATTGGTGGGAATGAGTTCCATGTAAGATTCACAGAAATAACTGAAGTTAATCCAACCTTCCATTTGAGTGGAGAAGCCAGGAGCAAAGTGACATCCATGGCTCTCTTACCTCTAACAAGCTGCTCGACATAGACTGGCCAAACCAGAGGGACCCGGGTCCGACAACACCATGGATAGGAAGAAAGAGCCACAAGAGCCTCTCGTCGAAGACTTCCCTTCCATTTCTCCTCCTCTGATCGTGAAGTTTGTCACTCTGTTTTCCAGCAGAACTTAAGGCACTTTATGAAGGTATTAAATGGCACCATTTCCATCTCTAAGGCATGGGGACAACTCTGATGTGTGAGGGCAGGACAGGGAACCTCTCAGCCATCATCCAACGCCAGAGAGCAGCACTGAATCCCATGTGGCCTGGAAGGTCCCTGACCAGCCTGGCATCCTCACATTATCCACCTGGAATCCCACCACCCACCACACCACAACTTTCCCTTGCATCTACCACCATTTCAACAGCTGGCAGCAGGTGTGAACAATTACCACCCAAAACCTGGATGAAGGACAGTGCGATATAATTATCACCCTAACGGCATTTCAAGGCTATCACCGCCAGCTGGAAGTAAAACTTCAGCTGAGAGAGTTTAATAAGCATATCTAATGTAATATTTGCAGGGAAGGGCCAGCTGGCTTTAGGAAGGATTACGGTAGCTTTGCAGCTTTGCCTAGCTTTACACGGGATATTTCACATGCAACAGATAAAGCAGGATGAGCCCGTGATAGCCGCAAACCCCAGTCGCGCCAGCAGCCTGTAATGCTCCTTCCCATCTCCTGTTAAGTAGGCGATTACATGCTCAGAGACCCGGTGGCACTGGATCCTTGCTCTGGTTGCCTCCACGGTGGTGGCAGCCAGCAGGGTCCCCACCCTCTTGGTCATGGCCAGCCGCTGTGTCATCTCCCAGGCGGACAGCTGAAACCTGCTGGAGGCATCGCATCGTTCTCCACCGGTGCACAGCAGGCTCCAGACCTGCAGATCCATCCTCCTTGGAGGTGCTCCCCCATCCTCGCCCGCTCTCTAGATGGGAACAGATCCCAGAGGGAGCTGGGACTGGGTCAACTGGGCTCACAGGAGCCCAGCTCTAGGTGCACCAGCCCCACACGGTGTGGTGAATCCATATGCCCTCTCCGCTCGTTGCCTTCTCCAGCCCGGGAGCCTTCACCAGCTCCGACTCAATGGCTTGGACCCCCAGAAGCGACCAGGCGCCTCAAGTCTTGTGCTTCCCTCCAGCGTGAATTACTGCCAAGGGAGCAGGGGGTAGGGAGTCACCAGGGATTTTCAGCCTGTCCTGCTGGTTCACGCACCCACAGGGACGGAAATCACAGGGAAGGCATGCGACTGCACAACAGCTCAAGGGATCTACTGCTCATGGCCGCGCCCTGAAACACCCAGCCACAGGGCGCCAGGAAGTGAGGGTCTTATTCAGGTTTAGAGACCTTCCTAAGCCTAACAGATATCCAAAATTATTCTTTATGAAGGACTAAAAAACAGAAAAGAGCTTTGCAAGTCTCAGATTCCGGTGTGGTTATCCAAAGCACAAGGTGCCTGTCAGCACCTGAGAGCACAGACTGCCCTGGGGCCAGCCAGGCCTTAGGTAATATCCTATATAAAGCTCCTGCCTCCACGTGCTGCCCCGGAGAGCTCCTCAGAAATGCTGCCTTACTGCCTTGAGATGCATCAGGGTTTGCTCAGCTTTGAACCACTGGGTCACCTTGTTGTTAATTAATGCACCGCTAAAATTATGTTTGGGGGCTACTAAGGTTTATTGGGTAGAAAATTATTTCAAATACAGAGAGCAGGCAGTAAAGACTGGAAATATGTTTTCAAGTATAAAGCTAATTGCTACAGGGAATCCCTCTGGGATCCATTTGGAGCCCTTGCTTTTTTATTTCCTTCCTCCGTTAACGACCTGGCTGAGGTTTGTAGAATAGCAAGTGCACAAGTGATTGCTGGTGGGGTGGTCCCTGCACGCTGGCAGCTGGCAACAGGGGGATCCACAATGTCCCCACAGTGGTCCTCAGCCATGTGCCCTGTCACAGCAGATCAGGGCAGCCTGGCAACCACAGAACCATCACAAGTGTTGGGAAAGACCTTTCAGACCATCGAATCCAACTGGTAACCCAGCACTGCCAAGCCCACCAAGTGCCCATCCACCCATTTTTTGAACGCTTGCAAGGACGGCGACTTCTCCCCATTGCTGTTCCACTCTGTGCTCAACCACTCTTTTGGTGAAAATTTTTTTTTCCAAAATCCAATCTAAACCTTCCCTGGAGCAACTTGAGGACACCTCCTTTTGTCTTGTCACTTGTTACCATGGTGGCAACCTTGCTGGATCCAGCTCTGCTCTCAGCTGTGAGGCTGCTTGTCATCTTTCTGTTCTCCGGAGGAGTTCAATGAGCCACGGGAGAAGCTTATCCTATCCTCCTGCTGACATGGGTGTTCCCGGAGAGGAACCCTGAGAAAGGGATCTGCTGCTCCAAGGAAAGCCTCGTGCAAGTCCCACAGACACACCAGTGTTGCCAACTGCACTTGAAGTCGCCATGAGTCCAGAGGCAAAACTGCCCAGATGCAGCCTTGAAAGTGAGACTGGCCTAAGGCCAGACCTGTGACCAAAGGACTTTGCTTTAACATTGCAGAGACCCCGAAGTACCTGTTTGTCTGAGGAAAGATATCCTGCCTGATATCCTGCAGGCCTCCAGCCATCCCAGTAGGAAGCAGTGAGTCCTCATTTCCAGGAAGGGATCCACTTCTCACAGGTGCATGTAAAGTGAAGTAAGAATGCAGTAACTTCCCGGCCCAGGCTCAGCCACAACTGGATCAGGAGAGGCCAAGAGGGGTTGCCTTGCTGAGCATCTCATGAGGGTGCTGAGAGGCAGGGGCTCCCTGGCTCTGAAACTCCAAGGCCAGGCCCTGCTGCCCTGCCCGGAGTAGGGACACCACACACCGCTGCCCAGAGAAGCGTTCACACACGCCTAAGTGCTTTTCTGGACCACAGCCCAGGTGAACTGAGGGGGCTTGAGTGGCATTTTTCTTCTTTCTTTTTGGTTTTTTTTTTTTTATTTTTGCCCTGATGGTCCCCTCTGAGATGTAAGTGTGTGCACAGTGGTGACCCAGAGGAGTGCCTGACCTGGACACACAGAGAACAGTTTTATTCATAAAACCACCTTGTTGCCCGCTCAGTTTGGCGATGGGGGAACACGCTGAACTGCCTGACTCGCTATGTTCAGCCGCTACTTTGCTCTATTTAATCTTGCTTCCTAGAAGCAGCATCTCTCCCTCTAACTGCTCCTTATTCCAGTGCCTCTGAGGCACACAAGGTTCCAACACAAGCCAAGCATCAGGATCCTGCTCCCAGTCTGGGCTTGGAGGGTCTGGACAGCAGCAGGGCCACCGAGCAATGTGGAGGTCTGCTCACCCTTCACCTGGAGACTTTGATGGTCCAAGCCTGTCACAGCCACGAGCCAGGCAGGGCAGGCTGGAATCACTCAGAAACTGGGATTTGCTGGTGCTCCCTCTTCCCCTAGGGAAGCAGCTGCCCTGGGAGCAGGACAGCAGCCAGCAGTGCTGTCGAGGAGATGCTCCATCTCCTACTGAGTTGGCCAGTGCAGAGAAATGAAAATGGTGCCATGCTGCCCAAAACCACCCACTTTCTAGAATTTCCCCTTCCAGAAAAACACCAACAGTAAAAACCCAATTCGCAGCCAAAAACAACCCCCTTTTGAAAAAAAAAAAAGCCATTTGTGGTGAAGGACGCTGTGTCCAGCAATCATGGCCAGGCTCTGGCTGTCATTCCTGACTCGATCCTTGCTGTACCTGAAATACAAAACCAAATAATTTCATCACCACTGGATTTTATTTCACTTCCTGCTCCCATGGCCGTCTCTCCTGCCTGGACTAAAGGCTTTTGAGGCAGGAACTGGCTCTCCCTAAGAGAATCTCCTGTTGCTGGTGTGGCCAGCCTCCACTCAGGTTGTCCTGTGCAGGGCCAGGAGTCAGACTCGATGATCCTTATGGGTCCCTTCCAGCTCAGGATATTCTGTGATTCTATGACTCTGCGGCAGGGATGCTTCTGTCATTAGCAGCCACGTGAGGGACCACATACGCTTGAAAGCAAAGCACAGTTCCAAGACATCTTCATCTGCTGCAGCCCGTGTTAGGCAGCACCGCGCCCAGCCGGCATCCCCTCACCGTGCAATTAGTGTGGGGTCATAAACCTTTCCTTTAACCGTGCCCTGAGCGTGGAGCTGGTGCTTACAGGCTCCCCGACCCCGCAGTTCAAACAGCTTGGTCTCTGCCTTGGCAGCAGGAGCACGTCAGCTCCAGCGCTACAGAAACAACGCGCTTTGAAATGCAGATCCTGCCCTGCTTTGTTCCCGCATCTTTGTAGGTGCCGATTTACAACGCCCTCGCATCTTGATCACTGGCCTTACACCAAGGCCCCCTGCGCCGTCCGTGTGTGATGAGCTCTTGTTAGTGTTCAGGACCACGCAAACCCCAGGAGCCTTTTGCCTCCCTCGGCTGCTCTTGACTGATGCTCAGGCAGGGAGATGTGGTGGTGCGAAGCCCGGGGTCAGCAGCAGCCGGACGGATCAGAGGACGCTTTACAAGTTCAAGTCCTTGGTTCAGAAAACTGCTCAGAGGAGCAGCTGTTCACGTGTCTGTCCTGGTGCCATCGCAGGGGAGATCACGAATGAGAGAAAATTACTGCTCACGCACCAGCAGCTGGAGATATCAGCCCCCCTCCGGGCACGGGCAATCCTTTCACAACGGGAAGCCACATCCGGAGAGCTTCAGATGGAGATGGATTTGGGATCCCCGCGATGCTGATCACCTCCCCCCGACGCAGGTGTCTGCCCCAGCCTGTCTCCCTTGTCCTCGACCAGCGAGCTCAAGCTGCCAAGGGGAATGTGGCTCACAGTCTGCTGGCAGACGCCCCATCCTTTTCAATTACGTGCAGTCCAATTCCCATCACGAGGAGGGGAGCCAGGAGGAAATGCCACCTAAGTCAGCAGAGTCGTGCTGCATAGTTGGGAGTGAGCAGGAGGAGATGCTAAGCCTGGCCTACACACATCATCCGGGTCTCTCATATCTGCCCCGCGCCGGCTCAATCCTCATTTAAATTTATGGCAGCCGTTTCCAAACTAGCAGGACGTGTTTATAATTAATAAGAGGGATGTGGGGAGATATGTCCTTTTTTCTTCTTTAAAGCCAAACATCAGACAGTGTTCCAGCCTCTGCTCCCTGTGATGCAAAGCCTGCTCCAAAATCTGGTCCCCAGCTGCCAGCCTAAAAGCCAAAGCACAGGGCCTTGACCCCAGCAAACATCCCCCATTATAACACACAGAGCTGATTTAAACTTTTCCCGGGCTAAAGCCTTAATGATTCATGGGCCTGGAGCCCTCAGCCCAGTTTGGCCCGCTCACAGAAGTGGGCACCAGCACTGCACCGTCTGGGGTGCAGCCAACACACCCCAGAACTCTGGCAGCCACCAGCCCAGGGAATGGATGCTACGGGGCTCTTCCTGCTGGCCCAATTCCCACATGAGAGGAATGAGCCCCCTTTTTTACTGCCTGTCCTCGTCCCACGCTTAGGCAGCATGGAAGGGCAGATCAGGATATCCAGCAGCCACCCAGGATTTCCATCCCAGCACACCTGTAAGACCTGGAGACATGGCCGTGCCCCAAGCTGTAGGACAAGCCCATGGGAAGTCCAAGAGACACCACTGTAAAATGGCATGGGAAGCCATCAAGGAAGATAAACAGCTCTGTGAATTTCCGAGGGCTCTGTAACGGCAGAGGAATTATTTCAAAAAGCTGTAAGATCTGCGGAAGCCTCCAGGCACCAGAAGGAAGCCAAACAAAGCCCTGTGCTCCCTGTCGGCTGACCAGGGAAATTGCTCCCTGTCCCCAGATGCGGTTCCGGCTGTGGCCGCTCTCCACCACCTCAGAAAGAGACAGGACCACCACCAAACCCAGGAGCCAAATTAGGCACCGAGGGAGACGAGGATTCCTCCCTGGACTCGGCGGAGGACAGCAGACGCCCTGAAGTGAGGGATTAACATACGGCAAAGAAAGCACAAACAAAGATCAATCCAGTCTCGCTTCAGCACACCAGATACCCAAGGACTCTCCCCTCTGGAAAGGCTCTGAATGAATAATCCTTCCCATGAATATTGAGAGCTATCTTGAAACAGTGGCTGTCCCTTCCCACCCACTAGCCCTTTTGAAGGCCACTCCAGAAGGATCTCTTTCAAGCATCAGAAATTACTTCTAAAATTCAATCTAAATTTATTTATGGCCAGCTTATCACACAGGGATGCATCTTTCCTGACCAGAGTCCTCACAAAAGCCAATGCATTAACAACTGGATGTCTATTAAACCCTACTGGGGGTTACACCTAATCCCACTTCCTATAGTAGGTTGGGGACGCAGCCAAAGGATTTGCCCTATCCTCGAGGGGGGCCTTTGATAGGACCCCCAGCCCCCTCCTTCCTCTTGGGAGGAGCAGGGAAGGAGAGTGACTGGATATCTTAAAGCCTGTTTTAATGCCCAAAAAAGATGTGTTTGTAGACTTTGTGGCGGAAACACCATCAATTTTTATTCCTCCCGCATTGAGACTATTTTGGGTTTGTCTGCCACGGAGACCAAGCCAGCAGAACCTGGCCCTTCCTGTGTGCAGAGCCAAGTGAGGAGGAGCAAACCCAGACAACTGGGATGGGAAGAGGTCCCTGCTACCTGCAGGATGGCGTGGCTGCCCTTCCAGCCCATCCCGCAGGGGTTACGGATGTTCTTTAGGCTCCCCCCCTGCTTTCTAAGTGATTTCTAACTCCCACTTCATCTCAGGACCATTAAGCTTCTGAGATCTCTTGGAAACCTAAATAAAAAGTCAGAGACTACCAAGAGATTTGCAGCCAGTGGTGGAAGGAAATGCTATCCATCTCCAGGAGTAGATGCTGAGGGGGTGGAAAACCAGTGCCAAGCTCCTGGGACCTCCTGGATTATACGCAGAGTGTCAGGGTGGCTGGGGACCTGGCTGCCAGAAGGACACCGCAGACAAACAGCACACCTGGACCATCTTCCATAGGGACACAGGAATTCAGAGGGTCCTTCCACCCCAGTAAAAGTTTGAGATTTAGATGCTCAGCGATATGGTTGAAACAATTTCCTTGATCTTTTATTACCCTGGTAAATAATTTATTGGGACAAGCATTTTTAAAAATCCCGTAAAAGACCTATAAAACATATTTATCACACAAAAATAACCCTGCTCCTTGGCTCCAACCAACAAGCTGAAAACTTGTTTGTATACTTCACTGCACATAAACTAACCAACGCCTTGTGACAGCTTTAAGCTTTTTAACAGCTCTCTCCGTGCTGCTTTTTATTTCCATTTTTCTCTCTGTGAATTCACAAGGTAAAAAAAGAAGAACCCAACACAACAGGAGAGGCTTCTGCTCTCGGATGGATATTGACAGTCAGGAACTGCCCTCCCAGTTTTCCTGACACCTGGAAAATTTAACAAATGATGCTTCTTTTGGCTGAAAACCACAACTCAAACTTGCGGTTATTTGGAGCGAGGTGGGACGTAGGGGTTGGCAGATGTACGCAGAGGGATGGATGCGTGTGTGACTGGGGTGCCAGAGGTACAGCCACCTCTTTGTGCCTCAGTTTCCCTCCTGAGAGCAGGAGCACTTCTATCACATTCTGCTGGCAGAGGGCAGGGTCCTTTTTTTTGTCCAAGCCTTGAATAAATGGAAAATTCAAAGAAAAGGCTGAGGAATGAGTTTTCCCACCCAAAACATGCAGCAGCCACAGGCACCAAAGCTTTTTGGCACTCCCTCGGACATCAGGGGATCCAGCTGGATGAAGCCTGGCCAGCAGGATGAGAGCTCAGCCTGCTGCCAAAGTACAAAACCAGAACCCAAACCACACTGATTGCTGCAGGCAGGATTCCTGGTGCCAGGCAGTCACGCGGATCCAGAGGCAGACCTCCCACATCCCCTGCGCTGTGCCCACAAACCCAGACCTCCTCCGGGACAGCTCTGCTCTGCGAAATGCCAGCGAACACAGGTGACCTGGCACGGGGTCACCAAGCTGGGGATGGTCAGAGGTGGGTTTCTCCACTTCCCAGGAGCAAGGGGAGCTATGGGAGAGACAGTGAGGCCAGACTGAGTCTGGAGCTACCCTGCATCACTCTTCCAAGCATGCAGAGAAGCACTGGGAGGAGGGGGAGCACAGCCCTCTGGGTCAGCAGAGCTGGCCATCAGGGTTGCCAAGGCACACAGACACCTAGGCATGCACAGAGCCTGCTCCAGATGGCATCTGGCAGAGGGAGCCAGGAGCAGTCTGGGTCACAGCGCTCCCCATGCAGGACTTGGCTCTTCCCCATCCCCAGGCATCTCCAAAGCCCCTCATCCTGGTCCTGGTTCCAACACGGGAGCAATAGAATCCAGTTAAAAGCCTTTTCAGGGCTCAGTCAACACTCCAGATGTGCTCCCCCCTTCACTGGGCTTCCCCTTCTGCCTTCCCAAAGCCCACACCAGGCACTTGAGCTACAGCTGCTTTCATACCTGTGTGAGCCAGAATGCTCCTGTCCACACTGGCTGGTTCTCCATAAGGCTGCTCTCTGCCTCCACCATGTTCTCTACAGAGAGATCAGAAATTCAGAGCAAACTCAGCCAAAAGGGCCGTTTGATGAAGAACAAGCTCTGAGAAGGTGGTCAGTGGTCAAAGTCAGCTGAGGCAGGGGTCTCTGCATGCTAGGCATCACTTCTGCCCACCTTTAGTACCACCATGGTACACTTACAGGGCACAGGAGAGCTCTTCCAAGCCAGGGAAGGTTCTCCAGCTCCAGTGCAAGCCAGTCTCCCAAGCAGATTAAAGCCCAGCAGAGCATCAGCCGCTCTGTGCTCGTGGGGGCTGGGATGGATGGTGTGGATCAGTGGGGCACGGAGAGCCTTTCCTATCAAATCCCCAGTGGTGTCACTTCTCTCTGACACCTCATCCCCTTCCTAACACTTCCCCGCTCCCCAGTGCTGTCACCACCTTTCCCTAATGCCAGCAAGACCCCTGGAGCCCAGCTGGTCTGGACAGCCCTGTGCCCACCATCCCGCGCAGCTCAGCACAGGGCCCAGCAGGACACACCACGCTGGGGGGAGGCCAGCAAGGACCTATCACCCACAGCAGCACAGCAGGGACATCCTCCTTCCCTCCTTCCTCCTCACGGGAGCGTCATCATTGCCACCAGCGGAAGGAAGCAAAATGGGCACCATGAGCTGCAGTATGGATTAGATCTCTCCAAGTTCCCTGGGATGGAGATACAGCTGTGGACCTGAATGGGTCCTTTTGGCCAGGGAATAGCCTTTCCTGGGACTCCAGGCTCAGCTTTGGGGCCTCTCCCACCTTCACCGAGTCCCACAGCTCCTTTGGCTGCCACTTCCGAACTGATGAGCACATTAGCAGTTAAGTCCACTCGCAGATTTAAAAGTCAAACCCTGCCACAGGAAATTAAAAGATAATGCAAAGAATTATTTAAAAAAATTAATCTTTATTACTCTCCACTCCCAAGCTGCTAATAAAAAAAATGTGTTCCTCATGCAGTCTCTATAAAAACAGGTTATAAAGCAGAGGAAGAGAGGAAGGCAGATGCTTTAAAAAGGCATCTTTCATCCCTCCGCCCTGCCTGCCGTAACCATCCATCTGCACCTGCCTGTCAGCTCCCAGCAGCTTCCAACCCAGCCAGCCCCCTTTACCCTGCAAGGCAATTATTCCCCATTTGCATCTGGTCCCCCTTGTCCTCCCTGTTTTACATCTCCAGGAGATCAGCAGTCCCGGGTCCAGAGAGCAGTCTAGAAGGTGGTTTAATGGCACACCCTCCTTGCTCCAGGTATCTCGGAGCCCTGTACAAACCAGGATGAATTACAGCTCATTACAGAAAGGGCAGGCACTTGGGAAGTAAACAACGCAGCTATTACAGGTGCCAGCAATAGCTCGACAACACCGGAGCAGGGCTGATACATGCGGGAAACAATGCCTGAGATAGAGGTCAAGGATGCTCAGCAGCTCTCAGAAACCAGTGAAGAGGCTGAGAGGGAGGCGGCAACTGCAAGAGTTTCTTCTGAAAATGCTTCTCTCTAAGGCTGTGCTCAAGAAAGCAGCTCAGTCCTTGGTTTTCTAGTGGAGCTGGAGCCCACAGAGTCAGAAATGGGGCTGCAAACCACTTCTGTTTCATGACACCAGGAACAAGTCAGCCGGGTTTTGGTAGGTCCAAGAGCCACCACGACTGAGGAGGAGCACCCAGTTTAAGACGTGAGGGAGATGAAGAAGCAAGAGGCAGCAAACCCACCAGCTATGTCTGTGCTGCAGTAGAAAAAACAGCCACAGGCACAGATCTGTGTCCCACCAGCCCTCTGGCCAGCCTAGGAGTGTGCCTGGCCAGGAGAAGACCCACCACCAGTGCTCCTGCTAAAGCAGTGCCCCTGGGTCTGGCGGACACACAGCCAGGCCAGGAAGGAGCAGGCGCTTCACAAAAAGAGAGATGAGGGACCAAGAGCTGCTGCATTGCACCACAAGCACAGCATGAAAGCTGCTCCATGCCCAGAGTTGGGGCAAAGGAGCTGGTCTTGAGCAAACCCCAGAACTTGCCCTGATGGCTCCAGGGGAGCTGCAAAGCCCAACCTCCCCATCCTCAGATCAGCAGTACAAGCACCAACCCACCCTCAGGCCTCCCCCAGGCAGCACACAGTGGGTTTATCCCAGGTAAGGCAGCTCCGCGCCTTCTCCTTATTGGGGATAAAGGGAGTATTTGGCCTTTTCTGACTCCAAGAGGGGAAGGCGCACCTGGAAATGAAGCGCTGGCAAGGAGCAGGTGCCGGGGGTGGAGGAAGGAGAAAGGCAGAAGCACAAGCAGGCTCAAACACGACGGAGGAGAACCCTCTGGGAGGGACGGTGCCTGCGGCGCTGCTGCCCGGGACACCTGCGGTCCCCAGCACGGGCGGGAGCACAGGGGGACACGGCAGCACAGCGAGGCAGGAGGTGGCTCTCCGAGGGAAGGCTGACTATGATTGATGGTGCCGTGCTGCGCTCTCACTGATGTAGAAAATTAGAGAGAGATCGCTTCAGATACCGACCCATCTGAGACACTTGTTGTGTCCATCTCCTGTACACAGACGCCTCTCCCGGGAGCTCTCCCTCCGGCTTGCGGGCTCATTATTCAGAGTGCTGAACTGGGAAGAGCAATGCTATTCTATTCTTACTTCTTTTCTCCCCCCAAACTACTGGATTGTATTATTCTGGGGAACACGTAAGGCGCTGCTTTCCTCGCTCTGCTACTTGAAGGAAAGTTTGGTTCTCCTCAACTAGGAGAAAGCAGCCCTTCACTTTTTCTTTTCTCTCCTCAACCAAAGCTGGGAAGAGCCTTTATAAAATACAGGAACCATTTTCTCAGATGGAAATAGCTTCCTTAAAAACAGTGAGTCATGCTCCACGCCAGGATGGATCTGATAGCTGGTACTCTACTAACGTAGCCTTGTGCTATTGTCCTCCTGGCAGGATGGTCCCTTCTTGGCTTCCAACCCCTTTGCCATTTAACCAGCTCCTGGTTTATTGTGGCTGCTTTTGTCCTTCCACTGCTTCTCTGCCAGATGACAAAAGAATTTTACAACGGTCCTTAAGTGGGTTTTAAAAATTCCACATAGGCTTCCACATGAAAGGAAGAAGCCAGTGGTCTAGATCAGCACAGGCCGGTGTGTCTTCAGGAGAGGTGTCACACCACAGACAGGACACCACTGGGCCCTTGACCTCAAACAATGCTGTCCCTCAGTAGCAGGCAACCAGTTTCTTTCCAGAGAGGCACAGCATCTGCGCTCGCATTCCTTTATTCCCAACGTTTCCATGCTGGTCTAGAAATGGTAGAGGAACCTCTCTGACTGCTGCCCAAACAATCCCAAACAGGCCTTACAGTCCTGCAGCCAGTCACCTTTCTTCAAACTCCCCCGGAGCTCCAAGCACCTGCACCAGGCCCAGCTCTTCCACTTTGCAAGCATGGCTAAAGGAGACCGACCAAGATGCTGGATGTGGGAGCTCCCACCTCTGGAAAGGGCAGGGAAATGGTTCCGTTTCCTTCATGACTCCAAACTGATCCCCTGGTTTCTCCTGCCAGCTCTTCAGCTTGGGGCAGCTGACCTTGTTCCCATGGCGAAAGGGCAGGTTTCTTGTTTTGGGCTCTTGGGTATCTCAAGAACGGCTTCATATTTCCCTGCTTTGAAGCCCATCACCCAACAGGGATGTCCAGGCTCCTGAACTAGGGACCCCCTCCCAAGACGACAGCAGCTAAACCCAACTCTGCTTGTCTCCTTTGTTGGAAGGACAATGATGCCACCAGCTGCAGCCCTGCCAGCGCTCTGAGCATCCCTTGGGTCTCGGGGCACAGAGGGCTGGCAAGAAGCAGCAAACACCAAATTCAAGGCAACGTCTGAAGCACTCAAGAAATCCCTATAGGAAGATGATTTGGAACAAAGCATTCCTCTTCCTCCTTTCCTCCCACATCCACCAGAGACTGACCCCAGTGCCTGCTACCAATTTTCCCAGTGGTGGTTAGTCATCTGCCCTTTGGAAGTCCCTTCTGGGGGTGCAGAACAAATCCCCACACATCCCCCCTTTCTCCATCTGCTAATGGCTTCCCTCCACCCAGGCTGAGCCTCCCCCAGCCTGAGCTAATGGTAGGAAATTAGCATTAAAATGATGGTTTGCTATTAGCGGTGCCTCAGCTCCCCATCACGCTCCAGGAACAGCAAATGACAGGCTGTGATTTCCCCACCGCGGTGCAGAGGAGAAGGAACAACGGCAGCCAGAAGTGCTGAAGATATCCAAGGAAAGTTTTAGGCTCGTCTCTCCCACCCCGGCAGCCCTTTCCCTTTGCCATCCCCGTCGTGCTCATCCACCGCACAGGCAATCCTACAAACAGATGGCACCTGGGCAGGAGAGCAGACAAATTGGCTCCCACCTGCAGGAGCACTAAGAGCTTTCAAAGCAGACGAGCGCTCGCTCGCCAAGAGCCCCGCGGGGTGGAAATGCCGGAGGAATCTGCCATCGGTCGCCTTCCTCGTGGCTCAACGGCTCCGGCTCCATCCTCGCCTGGTGGCAGGCGTGCAGCTGGCTCCTCGTGGGAGCTGGTGGCAGGAGGAGACCGTCGCTGTGTCCTGCATCGAACGGAAGGAGCAATTCAGGCCGAGCATCAATGGAGCGATGCTTTATTCCGTGTCAGCACAGCGCTTCGGTTTGGAGGGCTCGCAGCCTGGAGTGAGAGGGTTTTCGTGGGTCCCCACTGAACATCCATCTGCTTGTCGAAAAACGAGCTCAGCTCAAGCTGTCTGCTCTCTCTTCCTGCCAAAGTGGGGGTCTGCCCCCCCAGAAACCTCCCCTCCTTGACCAGGTAACTGTGGCAAGAGCATGGACGGACAGACTCATTTCATTTTCTGCCTGCCTGCTCCTCTGAGCCCACCTGGCTGTAAGCTTCTCTGTACGTAGGGGTGAGGGAAGCAGCTCACGTACCAGCCTGCAGAAAGCCAAGAGGCAGGAGCAGCTCAGCAAATCCATGGGTGTCAGGGCAGGCTGTCAGCTCCCTTCGGGCACCTGAGTGAGCCTGCAGTTACACAGCATAGATGGTGAACTCCTCCTTGCAGAGCCCCATGGTGCTGGTCACCTGCAGCAGGGAAAGGGGACACAGCCAGGCTGAGATGTGCAGGAGCATTTGGGTGCTTTTGTGGAGTCGTGCACAACTGCTGAAAGATTCCAAAGCTGCATTTTAAGCCCCTTAAGGGGCTCCGGTCCAACTGGTGACCAGCAACAGGACCCAAAGGAACAGCATGAAGCTGTGTCAGGAGAGGTTTAGGTTGGATATTAGGAAAATGTACCTCACCCAGAGGATGACTGGGCACTGGAACAGGCTCCCCAGGACAGTGGTCATAGCCACAAGGCTGCCAGAGCTCAAGGAGTGTTTGGACAATGCTCTCAGGCACGTGGTGGGATTGTTGGGGTGTCCTGTGCAGGGACAGGAGTTAGACTCGATGATCCTTGTGGATTCCAACTCAGGATAGTCTATGATTCTACAAAACAATGTCCTTCCCTCTACCTCATCCTTAACTCTCTTTAGAAGTACCTGGACTAGCAAGTGTCCTCAAGCCCCAGCCTGCCAAACGCACTGTCATGGGCCTAAGAGGTGGGATGAAAAAGGCAGAGGGAAAAGAACAGTAGTAAAAAGCAGGATAAAACAGTTTTCCCCTTCCCCAGCACTCCCATCAGCAGCTGGGATGTGGGAGCAAGGAGGACTCATGTGATGATGGATGAGAGAGAACTGATCCTTGGTAAGGCAGAGCAGGAGCAGAAAGAAGCACTGCTCCCAAAGGCGATTCTCACACCTCCTTGGGATGAGAAAAACAACCGTGAGAGGCAGCAGAAGCCCTTCTCCCTGCACGTTTGGAATTCATCTCTGGCCTGTCAGGGGGGCCACGATCCAACCGCACATTTGTATATTCACTGAGCCGTACACCCAGCGCAGGCAGACTCCTGACAGATGCAGATGGGAAAGCCATTTTTCATAAAGTGAGGGAAAAAAGGGAACAAGAAAAAATAGCAAAACAAAGAAAGGCTCAGGCATCAGCTGGAAAAGATACAACAGGATCAGGGCTGAGAGAGAAGCAGAGTCAGATGAAACTTTTGGCTCTTCAAGTGCACTAAGAGGCCAGTCCCCTCCCTCTGTTTTCACTGTGGCCTAGCAGCAGCAAGTACCTTCATCCTTTTCTCCATAACCAGCTGAAAAAAGAAAACTGGACCCAGAACAACACCGAGGCTTTGCTGAACTGGCCCTTGGGGACGGATGCTGGTAGAGGGGCTGCCGGAGCGGGTGGGCACAGGCACCTTTCTACAAGATCAGCTCCTGCTCAGAGGAGGTGAGAGACAGCCTGCAGAGAACATGAACCATTAACATGTAAGTCTGCCCCTCATACCCTGACCTAGCTTAAGCCTGGCCCTAAAGAGCATAGGAGCCCTCAGGGCCCTGAAGGGACCTCCCTGGCAGACCTCCTGCCGATTCAAGCCTGCGAGCATGGCAGAGGACCCCTCTGTGCAATGCTGCCATGACGACAAACACAGCAGCTTCCAATGGCCCCAGTTTGTCTCGGGCAGTGACAAGGGGTTTCCCTCTGTCCCAGGTCACCATGCAGCCAAGAGGCATCAGTGACACGGAGCCGCTCACCCAGGCAGCAGGAAGTGCTGCTCAGCAGTGTGTGCTGTCCCCTGAGCCCTGCTCAGCACCGGGAGCCAGCCGGTCCCCATGCAAGCCAAGGGGAAGGGGAAGGGGAAGGGGAAGGAAGAATTACCTTCACAGAGGGAAAGATTTCACCTCTGCCAGTGACATTCTGCTGTTGTCACCGCCAGCCATAACATCACCCTCTTGACCTGAAATCTAAGTTGACAGTGATACAGGAAAGGAGCCGAGAGGGCAGCAAACTCTGCCCAGCCCTCTCTGTAACCCCAAATCTCCTGTGGCTTCCAGCCTCTGCATGGAGCAGAGCCAGCACCTCATTACCAGGTTACTAAGCAAGATATTCCTTTTCCAGAGCCATGGAATAATATTTTCTTGCAGTTATCCATCCTTCTGGACAACTCTGAGGAGGATTTCATTCCGGTCTCTGCTGCATCCTCTTTGTTTCTGAAATGAGAAACAGATGCAGGAGCCCACACCTCCCTTGCAAAGCAACACATGCAGCCATAAGCTGAAGTCACCAAATCCTGAAGAGCTTCTGGTGCGAAAATCCAGGTGCCTTCAGACTCACCGGAGGTGCATCGAGCCCCACTGATCCCTGCTGCCTGCGGCATTTCCAGCTGATACTCGTTCTCTTTGTCCCAGGAAAAGGCAAGCACAGGGCTGGGCAGCAAGGCTTTGGTGAAGGTTACTGCTGAGACCTGGCAGAAATGTCATCCAGCAACACGTTTCAAGAAAGATTCATCCCCAAGCAGCCTGGCTCCATAATAAAAGTGTCAGAGCAGCTGACTTGCTTCCCCCCATTCTCATTGCATACAGATTTATCCTGTCTCAGGTCTCTCTCCCTCCATAAGCCAGCACGTGCCTTTCCTTTCAATAGGCTGGCAGTGAAACTCAGCCAGCTGAGATCGTAGGAGAAAAGGGAATACAAGAAAGGTGAAGGCATCACAGGGGGGAAAATGCTCAGGAGGCAGGTTTCCCTCTCATTTTGGCTGCTCTCGGTTCTGAAATGGAGGAGGGTGACATGAGAGGTAACTTAACATGAGAATGCTCCAAAACCAGCAGCCATTTGTTCTGATGTTCCAAACCAATTCCCTAGCTGCCAAGGCTGTGTCACCTCCCTCTCAGGGAGCTCAAATCCCATTCCTGATAAAACGCACCCAAAAAGGCATAAATATCTCTGAGCCTTCACCCTCCCAGCCAAGGAGCCCCTTCTCAGAGGGCTGTGCATGTGGTGGGTACCCAGGGAGCAGGGAGAGGAGAGATTGGGCTCCCTCTGAGTTGGAGTCTCAGGAAGCACTGAGAACCAGCTTACCTTCACCATGGAGAAGTGATGTTAATGCAGCACCACAGGCAGCCCCTGAGAGAGAAGAGTCTGCAGGGAATTTAAAAAAAAAGAGAGAGAAAGCGATATTAATGGTCCTTCACAAACAACTAAAAATATCCAGAATGGCCAGAGATTCTTTTGGATCTTTTTTTCTTTTCCTCCCCCACCTTCCGCCCAAAGGGATGTGCCACACAAATTAAAATGATTTCACTCCAACCTGCAAGATAGGACCAGGCAAGGCATCCTTCAGCTGTGAGTGAAAGAGATGGAGCCTGCCTTTGTCAGGAGCACGCCAGCCCCAGGGAGGTGAGGTGGTGGGGGACGGCAGACAGAGCTGCAGGGATCCTGTTGGTTAATTCCCAGTAACTGGGACAGACAGGTCTGTGCCAGGCACCCAGCTGGGGTCCAGGGGGTGTTTCATCAACACGAAGGAGACATCAATAGCAGAAGTGAATCCTGGGCAACTCAACTGCATTGAGGGGATGCACAGTAAGAGCAAAGGGCTGTGGAGCAGCTTCCCATGGAGCAGAGAAAACCTCTACTACCACCAAGGCAGTCCTGTTAAATTTGCAAGACGTGTTGCAGGAAGCAGAGGCTGTGATACCTCCTGGAGCCATGGACCAGGAGCCATGGTTTCTCTGGCCCACGCCAGGGTCCCCACTCAGGTATGTGCCCGTAGCACACGTTTTCTCCTTGCGGTTGAGAGAGACAGTTTATTGCTAGCAGTGAGAGCTCATAGGCAGGAGGAAAACCAAGACCACCCCTACCAGACTATGAAAGCGCTGCTTTGCCGTGTCCCAGCTGTTTCTCACATCTGGATGTGGACAGCACTCAGAGCACTGCAGCTGGCCCCAGCTCCTCGGTTAGCATTCCCCGTCCTGTTAAAGCCAGGCAGGTGAGAGGTCTGGCAGCCGAGGTGAAGGGCCACTTCATCTTCGTCACGTTCTCCTCTGCTAATGAAAATGTTTCTCCAGCGTGTCCTCGGGAAGGTTTCCTTCAGCTCCAGCCCTGGTGTGATTGAAGGCTAATCTCTGTTACTCTTGGCTGAATGGCAGCCCATGAGGAAGGTGATGTATTGTGTTTCCCTTCAACTCGACATTTAATGGTGCTGGCAAAAGAAGAAAAAGCACCAGATGTTTCTAGACGGAAAGTGAACTCCTCCCAAAACACTGAGAGGTCAGGGCAGAAACAGGGACCTCAGAGACTGAGACCAGAGTGCACCCCTCTGAATTCCAGCCAGCTTTGAAAGGTCACTTGGCGTGCCAGCATCCTCCCTTCCACAGGCAGCCCAGCTGATAGCGCTGGTCACAGGAGGCAACATGTCCTGCTGCCACCCCGTGGGACACGACTGGCCTCCAGTGAACTCCCCACCATCAGTCTGGTCAGCACAGGGGTGTGGGAGAGAGGCCAAGGTCTAGAGTGCAGACTTTTTGGGAGCAAAGCACGTGACAAAGGCTCAGCGCTCACAGGTTCCTGTGGCCGGCTCCAGACTTAATCACTGAAGCCTCAAGATGTGAAGTTTTTCAATCTGTGATGTCAGCTTCCTTTTAAAATGCTTGGAGACCTCTTGATAAAAAAAAAAAAAAATTGAGAGAAAAAATTAGGGTTACAATCCTGTTGCTGTTGTGCTGCTCACACTCAAGGAGACACCTAGCTCCATGACACACTTTCTCCTCTGCTCCACAGCTCTGCAAACACACTCCAGACCATCCCCACCACCTGCTGCTCTCCTGCTGTTTCTCCCCTCACTGGAACCACCCAATTGTCTATCATGGCACTCTGCCCCCTCCACCTGCAAAAAAAGCTTTGCAGCTTTTCTCCTCCTTTTTTGCCTCTATAAAACCACTATCAGCATTTGTTGAGGACACCCAAACACAGCACAAACTCTCCTGTTTGCTTTCCCTTCTCCCACTGGCACTGGTTGCGGGGCGTTGACCATGGACCACACAAAATGCATCCCCCAACGGCTAAACCTGGAGGAGGAGAAGAAGGAGAAATTAAGAAAACACACAGGATGAAAAAATAAAAACTTCCAATTACTGGCAATTAGTTCTACTTGATCACCCACTGTGCACTGTGCCCCAGACACAAATCACTCTGGCAGGGTGGCACAGCTGGTACCTGCACACACAGTGCACAGGTGAGCACACAGGCTGCTTGGTGAAGAGGTTCCAACCTATTTGGGCACCTACTTGGGCTCAGCTGGCTCCAGCCTTTCTGAGGGTCTCACACAAACCAGTCAAGTCAGAGGTGATGCTCTCCTCTGCTCCCACAAGCCATGGCCCAAGTCCTGGAGCAGAGCCGAGGCACTTGCTTGGAGCTGAGGCCTGCCATGAGAGATTGCCCAAGGGATGTCCATCCTCATTGCCAGGCTCACCTGTGCGGGTTCCCTGGCAGCTTTTCCCTCCCAGGAGGCATGCCAGCCCCAGAGAGCAGTTGCAGCTCTGCCAGAGACGGGAGGACACGCTTTGCTCCCAGCCAGAGGGAAGGCACCCAGCACGCTGCCGCAGTGGAGGAGGCACTCAGCCAGCCACTAATGCCTCCTACTGTCTTGGAGCAAAGGGATGGATTAGCTTTTATTAGCTCTTATGAAGAGCACATCACTCCTGTCCTTTCCTCCTCACACAAGGCTCACGCACAGACTCAGCTGTGCTGCAAGTGAAGCAAAACCAACTCACCTACGTGCTGGCGGCCCCAAACTCCTCTTGGGTCTTGTATAAATCTTACAAATCTTAAATCTTAGGCAAGCTGGGAGTTAGGATAGAGCAATCCTCCTAAGGGTGCTGCAGGTGCTGCCCAGAAGTACTATAAAAAAGATGGATGCTTGGCTTTGACATCTGGATCTCTCAGGTGGCACCGTGCACAGCCTGAAGGAGGGCAATGGTCTCCACGCCAGCCAAACCAGAGCCAAGGCTCAGTCGCCAGAGCAGAGACCCAAACAACCCGGGGCTGTTATTTGGGAGATGGTCCGTGGCTTCCCGCTGAGCGCTCCTGCCACCCTGTGCCGTATCCCTGACCCCCAGCACCCAGCCAGCAGCGCGGCTGAGGGATGGTGCTGTTCCAGAGAAGTCTCTCTAAAGTCGCTCTGGGGCTTGTTAGCAGGGTGATAAAGGGGATGAATGGCCTCAGAGAAACGCTCTGTCTCCTGCTGTGGCATTCATTATCCTTTAGCCAGGCAATTCTTCACAGCAGCCAGGAGCTCTCGGCTGGCTCGTTGATCGTCCGCGGGGGCTGATTCCCGCAAGAGGCCACGCTCGGCACTCGCTGGTCGCCCGAGGCAGCTCGAACGTGCCCGAGGAGCGGCAGCGCGGCGGCTGGGGCGGAGCGCTCGGGGCTCATCACCTTCCTCCCACACAGCCGGATTGCTTTCCCAAACGCTCAACTCCGTGACCGGAGCCACAGCTGCCCCCGTCCCCAGATCTGTGCATTTTCAGCCTGATTTCCCAAGGAGTGCAAAGCATATGCAATCCTGCCTCATCAGTCTGTCCTCTGCCCACTCCTCAGCAGCTTCTGACACTGCAAACAGATTTCAAGCGGATGTGACAGAGCAACAGAGGTCTTGGAGACAGTCAGAGTCTATAAATTTCATGGGAACAGACTACCAAACAGAGGAGACATTATTAGCACTTTCCAAACTGTAGTGTATCATCCCTCATTAGACATCAGACAATTTGTGTGGGAGAGACGCTATAAATATCCCGGGAAAGGGAGATGCTCCATTCAGCACAAAACACTTACTGGACACCAGAGACTCCAAACCCAAACTGTACATCCAGAAGAGATGAGATTTCACGGATCCCACTGCACATAGTGCCCACAGGAGAAGGTTTCAGGCCTGTTTGACTGACAGGAGAGCCAGCCAGCTACGATGGCATGTCAGCCTTTGGAAAGCCCATGGAATTGGAAGGTGTGCCCTTCCCTTGTCCTTCTTCAAGAGACCAAGCTGAGGTCCTCCTGCATTTCCAGCCTTAATTGCCCTCCCAGACTTACGGATGAGTTCAGCTGCTGCCTAAAATGGAAGTGACATGCCCAGCTCCAAGGGGGAAAATGACGGGCAGAGCAGCTCCCTCGCCCCCACAACTCCTCCCATTGCCTCTCCGCTGCATGGACAGAGATTTCATCTTCCAGAAAGATGTTCCATCCACAGGCTGCTGCCAGGAAATGCCAGGAAGGCAGCCCAGAGTCCGAGCAGTGCCCGGTGAGCTCTCAGCAGGATCACTGACACATTGAGCTGACCGTTAGCACGTTGACTGATGGGTGGCACTTGTGAGCGAGAGGGAGCCCATTCCTCCACACACGGGTCCGTGCTGTCCACCAGACCCACACACCAGCCCCAGCACAGACCAGCACGGGGCTGGCAGGCAGCAGCAGGGGTGTCCTTTGCCCAGGAGGAAAGAGGGAGCCTCGGAAACGCTTCTTCTTCCTTCTGAAGGCTGAAAGGGACTCAACAGCCTCCTGGTTCTCCCTTAGAGTCAGCTAAAGTTCTCGTGTCACCCAATGTGATGCAACCTCGCTAAGGCTGAGCCCAGCATTTCAGGGTTGTCTGACCCCTCTGCGAGAAAGCCAAACCCTGTATGCAATTTGGGGGTAGAGCAGGGTGATCCCTGTGCTCGTTTAGGATCTGCACTGATAACCCAGTCGTTATCTGTTCTCAGTGTCAATATCTCTGTCGTTCCAGAGCCCTGGAAGAAACCGAGAAGTGAGAAATAACCTTTTTCCCTCCAGCTCATTTGTGACACTGTCCCAGCTGGCCAGACACATTTTGGGAATTCTCTGACTCACCTGGTAAAGGTCAAGTCCCAGGAGATGCCTTCAGCCTAGTGGCTCATGTATCACTTGTACCTGCGGGGCTTCAGCTCCACAAAAAGACAATTTAAACATGGGCCACAGCACATCCTTTATTTAAAAAAAAAAAAGGGATTTACACTTCAGGGATTGTGACTCCCTGTTCTGCCCAACAAAAGTAGGGATGGGGATTGAATTCAAGCTTATGTTCATTAAAATAGAAGAAAAAAAAAAGAAAATCCAGAAATCCAGTCACTCTATCCTAATTGTTCTGATCCAACCTTTCACAGTGTTGCATTGAGCTAAAGGGCCGCACCTGAAAGTGTGCCAAGAGCGGCATGAAATGTTAATGTTGCAATTAAAACAATATGAATATTGCAGCACTGCTCTGCTGCTTCCCATCCACCGAACAATTCTCATTCAATAGAAGTCAAGTTACATTTCAGGAAATAATGAGGTCTGCTAATTAAGTCTGGCCTAGGAAGACAGCAGTCTTAAAAGGGAAAAAAAATATTCAGATGTCCCCAAAATGTGTACATTTGCTGATTATTACCTGCAAAGGGGAGTCATTAACGCTGCTCAGTGCCAGGATCACAGGTCAGTGCCACGGTCTTATTGCACACATCCAGAGGAAATTCTCTTTGTAATGATAAAATGCATAAGTCATGACCTGCCTTGTCCCCAGGCCCGGAGCAGGGAATGCCAGGCTGACACATCCCACACTCTGCATGCAGAGAGCAGGTCCCTGACAGCGAATGCCAATCCCAGGCTGGGCTAGTGAGAGGCAGACCGGGCTCCGAGGGGCTGAAGGCAGCAAATCGCATTCAGCTGTCACAGGACAGATCCCAGATTATACACAGGGAAGGGAATTTTCCTCCCCAGCCATTCACACAACTGAGTGACAGTGACACTGGCTTGAGCTGGTGGAAGCCACAGGGAAAGTGACCGCTGGGTCAGTCCTGACAGGACAAAGACTAGTCAGGATCATCTTGTGTTTTAACCCTAAAAAGAGGCAACAGAGGATCCCCCCTCCTGCCCCCTGCATCCGTCAGACACAAGAACGTGTTGCAATAACATGAGGACACAGAACAGCTTAGAGACAGGAAACCTTGGGTTCCAGGGGTCCCAAAGGAAATTGGTACCAACACACTGCTCCCACGGCTTCCCCATCCTCTTGCTTTTCAGAATATTCCCAAATTTCTTTATCTGTGACAGCTGTTGGGGCTGCCACCATGTCTCCTGTGTTCCTCCCAGCCAGATAACTGCAGGGAGAGGTTGGGCAGGGAGAGTCCATCAGCATGAGTATTTCACGGGAAGAGCAGAAGACTGGGAACAGCCCACCATGCCATCCTGCTGATTTGATGACATGTCTTTTGATGACATTGCCTTTTCTCTTTCTCAGAGTTTCAGGAACACACAAGAACTACTCATCCTCCAGGCCTGAACTCTGCCATCAGTCTCAATCTGACCGACCTGCACAGAGCTGTTCAGGGGACACAGAGGAGCTTGCTGTGCAAAGAGGAGGCTACAGCAGTCCAAACCTCTCCACCCCCTTCCCTAACCCACTTCCCCAAACTCCAGAAGAAAACTCATCCAGTGGAGGGGTGAGGGAGGCCAGTGGAGTCCTGGTGCATTCCTTGGCCTCTGCTGGCACTCTGAACTTCAGCCTGTCTTTAATACAGACAACCTTCCTGGTAAGATCCAAACAGAGCCTGAGCCCTGCTAACCAAACTTGGCAACACGATGATCCCAATCAGGGGGAGCTCAAAGCATCATGAGGGAAACACTTCATTTGAAAGAGGAGAGCAATCCAGATGAAAAGATCAGAAAGGACTTTCCAGGCCCTGGACTATCCTAAGGGATTCAGGTACCATTTCTATACCCATCTGTGAGAAATAAACCTATTTGGCCACCAAGGCACACCCAGGAGGATGTCCCAACCTTGTTGCCACCAGCAGCAGCTCACTGTTTTGTGGATGAGTAGGTGGTCTCCTCCCTTCAGACCACTTCTCACTCTCTTTCCAGACGAACAGGCACTTGCTGCTACCAAGTGTCTGTTCTGCAATAAAGAGCAATAAACATGCCAGAGTAATTAATGTCTTAACAACTTATTACAATCCTCAGATAATTAATCACAAAAGCTAAACATGCTGTCTCACCCTCCTAATGTGTTAATGCTCTAATTATTATGCCTCAATTAAGGGAAAGTCAGCGCTCCTTGCTTAGAAGTGCATGTTTAATAAGGGTGCCTGAATGCAGGCGAGTCGGAGTGGGAAGCGAGGGGGTGATGGGGGTTAAGGAACAGGACACCATTTTTAATGAGGTTTCATGGGTGGCTCGAGGCAAGGAATTGACAGCTCCTATCTGGGATCTCAGACATGACTGCACGTGTAACCGGGGGCCATCTGTGGTGGCTCCGTGCTCCGCTTCCCACCGGACTATTTATAGGAAAAGCAGCACGTGGGGCACAGAGGAGGCAGGGACTGGAGACGAGCAGTCACACCATGGATCTGGCCAGCACTAGGCAGCAGAGGTGGCAGCAATCATTAAAGGAGTGGTGGTCTCCTCTATCCAGCCCACTTTTTGCCCTGTTTCCAGACAGTCCGGCATTTGCCACCACTCCTCACCCCTGCAAAGCATCCCCACTGCCCAAGCCTCTCCACCCAGCCCCGTTTCCGTGGTACTCCTTGCCTCCAATCAAGCTACCTCATGGAGATAATAAGAACAGCCACAGCCCCCCAAACCAGGATTGCTCTTGGGATGTTACAGATCAGCTCATCCGATTTCAGCCACTGCCCGGGGGTTTTCCACAGGTCCCTGTTGTCTGAGGGAACGGAAAGCCAAAGAGGACACCATTTAAAAATGCTTGGCTTAGAGATGGGGAAACTGAAGGCCAAAAAAGGTATTCTGCAGGGGACTCGTGGTGGTTATCAGCCATGAATCTGCCTTCCTGGTGCCTGGCTCTGAACTTCGCTGGATGCTGGGAAACTTCAGAAAGAAGTTCTTGGCAAGGACGAGCTTGAGCAGGCCCTAAAGATGAATGTAGGGCCTGGACCCCTCACCGTGTGATAGCAGGAGATCCCTGCTGCCCTCAACACACAGCTATGCACCCATATGATACTCGTGTTTGGGAAAGACAAAGTGCAGTCCAGGCAAAAATGGCCTCGCGTCCATCCCGCCCTGCAGAAGCAGTGACCCTAAAGAACAAGGGGCTCAAGGCACTTGAATCACAGAACTCTGCAATGCAGCAGGCGTGGGAAGCAGGAACTGGGATAGCCAGGCTCCAGATCTTAGCACCATACAAAAAGCTGCAACAGAAGAATGGCTGGAGCCCAAGTCTCCCAAACAAAGCCTACAAAAACTTCTTTTTCCAATAAAAAGCTTTTAAAAGAACTCCCCCGCTAAAGTGGGTCTTCACACACAAGAAAACTCTCCCTGAACCAGCCTGGTTTCTGTTCCATCCAAGCCTTTTTAAATTTCTCAGACAAATGAATCACCAGAAGCATTTCCAGCCTAGGTTTGACTGCAAAACGATTGCATTTCTCGAAGAAATAACACACTGTGTAGGTTTGGATGGTTCCCTCTGAGGAATAAGGGAGAGGGAATAAGAAACAAAACAAA
Organism: Mohoua ochrocephala; assembly: GCA_013398855.1. Taxonomy (NCBI): domain Eukaryota; kingdom Metazoa; phylum Chordata; class Aves; order Passeriformes; family Acanthizidae; genus Mohoua; species Mohoua ochrocephala. The sequence continues at coordinate 230,440 of VZTA01026990.1, forward strand.
GTAAAGCAACCTGGAGGGGACATGAATTTTAAAACTCATGAACAGTTTTAGTTTTCAAATAATCCAAATAAAAAAAAAATGTTTCACATAGTTACTTCCACAAAAATAATTCTGTCACCCCGATTCTTTGGTGATGTCTCAGGAAAAACAAAAGAAAGTTCTCCACCTCAGAGACACCGACCTGACAGCAGCTTGACTGGTGAAAAGGGGCTGATGCCTCCCCACAGAGGCAGCCTGTGGATTCCCACAGGGATGAGAGCTCCAAGAAAAGACACGTGTGTTGGGCCTCTCTCTACACTGCTTTCCATTCCAGCTTGAGGCAAGACCCATCCAGACTCTTTTCCATCGCTTCACAGAGGATAACTTCAGGCATCCAGCTCTAGTTCCCTGCACTGGGCTGGAGGCATCAGCGCTCCTTATCTCGGCATCTTCACTTGGCTTTGGGAGTTGCTGCATGGAGATTCCAGAACCCACCCTACCTGCAACACCTGACCATTCAGGACAGGACCACCAAAACCACTGAAATCTGAGCAAACACAGCCTCATTAGGAAGATATACAAGGGATATGATATTTTTCAGGAATTAAAGGCTATTTCTGCTGTTGTTTTCACTGACTGGTGGAGGGGAAAGTTTTCTACGGATGTTGGCATCTATGCTGAAGATGGCGGTGCTCAGACTCTTGCCTTCTTTTTTTCCAAACACACAATCCAATTCCCTCAGGCACTGCAGGAAAGTGGCTGACTGCTTTTGTACCTCTCCCTTCTCACCAGGACTATCAAATCAGTGGTCACCTGAAAATACAGGGCATTACTTCTACTCCGGGGCCAGAAATTTTGGCTTGGTAATTCTAGATTTGACTTATTCCGAAGTGTGTCGAGCCAGTTGAACATCCGGTGCCAGGAGTTCCGGAGAAGTTGCCTGGCTCACGTTAGCATGCTGTGGGGTTGGAAAAAGCTGTTTACCTAGAAGAGAGTAGTAACACCCAGCTCCTGTGCCAGATATGTTCCCTGAGATGCTCTGGGCCCCACTGAGCCTGTACCCACCACCAGTATGAGACTGGGAATCAAACCTTCCTCCCAGTACAGTGGACCCATATCCCCAGTAACCCTCACTCTGCCCAAAAAGGGCACGCTCCCATTCCCACTGGAGCAGTCAAAATGGAGAGAGTAATTGCTGTGCCTCTATACACCCTTCCCACCTGAACTTAGGATAAGTTTCTTGGAGCCAGTCACTGCCCCAATGGCCCAAGAACTGCTCCCAAACCAGCTCACACAAAACACCTGCAGCCAGCAACCGGGTGGACACAATCCCAGAGCCCTCAAGCAGGGCTTGAATGGGGAGGGCAACCTCTGGGGAACAGCAGATGAATCACAGGAATAGATAAAACTTGTAATGACCGTCAGAGAAAACAGCATCACAGAAAAAGACAGCCAGCCCGAGGGGATTAGAGGGCTGGACCACAAAGTTGGTGCCAACTGAACCCAGATGCCCCAACCCCAACCCCACAGCCTTCTTCAGCAAGATTTTTCTGAGCTCATCTTACCCCCTCCCTCTGCCCCCTGCCTTTAAGACAGTGCGCAGCACGACAGCTGGGAAACCCAATCTGGCCCAAATTTTGTTACAACCCTGCTGGTTTTTATCCTTGTTTACCAGCATTAATTTTTATGGCTTTCCCTACATTAACTTTGTCCTGAACCAGTTGGAGGAAAATTCCTACTCACTTGCCTTCTGGAGAACAGACTGGGTAATTTTCCCCTGTCATTTAACAGCCCGCCTGGGCTGCTCAGGAATGACAGCCACGCTGTGTGCTTCGTGGAGGGCAATAAACTCCCCAAGGCTCGGGGAGGAGCATTTACGTATCCCTGAATACACTGCCCATTCTTTGCTCAGTTTGGGTCTTGGCTTGTGCCGGCCCGGCAAGTGGGAATTCCTTCCTCCTGTCCAGCGTGGCAAGGAACTTTCTGAGCCTGATGGAAAGTTCTTCCTCCTCCTTTTCAGCATGGAAAGGAACTACAGAGCGGGCACCAAGGGTAAGTAATGTTTCCAGACAAAGTGGCAACCACCCCAAGTATGGGCAGCTTTGGGGTGGGCTTCCCAGTGGCCAGTTGAGCCTCACTTTCCCCTGGAATCATTAAAAATGCCTGTAAAACAGGTCTGGAAAGAGATAACTGTGCTAGAACATGCATGGAGAATGTTTCAGAGAAGTGGGGAGCAGGAAGATGCCTCTGCTCTGCAATGCCCAACTCTGCCCATGCTGGCAGAGCCGGGCATCATCCAACCGGCAGTTTCCCTGTTTGTGTTGTCTCGTGTCCCACACACCCTTGTTTACAGCAGGGAGCAGAAGTGAGGATGAGGCAATGCCTGACCTCTCTCTCTCCTTTCCACTCTCTCATCTCCACTCCTTCCAGCCACCATCCTGGCTTCCTGTAGGAGACATCACAGCTCCATCCAGAGAGAAAAAGATTGTCCTTCTCTTTGCTCACCAGATGCTCACCAGCGTGGTCCCACTCCTCTCTCCAGCACAGAGAGGTGTGGTGGCTCAGACCATGGGAAGGGAGAGCAATACTCAGGTCTTTCAGCACCTTTCTCTCCCCATTAAAAAACTAGGTAACAGCTCTTCCCACCAAAGAAATGCAAGAGTCTGATTCAGGCATGTTTCCAAAGTTTTCTGTCTCTGCCAGCATAAAAAAGGAATGTAGTTAGAGCAAGTGAAGTTATTTGTTGTATCACATGCTGCCCATACTTTAAAAGTACAGATGTTCCCTCCATGCTCCAAGGGGTGATTTGGAAGACAGAGGACTCAAAACCTCCTACTCTATCCAACCACAAGCACCTGGGCTGCTGTAGAGGGAGGGTTGCCATGGAAAGATGAGGAAGGCAGCAGTGAGGTGGCTGGAGTATTCCCACCAATTATCACAAAGAATTTTGACTGCTCTGCTGTGTTTCCTGCAACAGCCTAGCAACCACCTCTGAAATGCTTCTTACACGTCTGAGAAGCATTAAGCAGGGTCACACGCCGAGAAAGGTGGGTGAGCAGGGAGGGCTCGGTCACCAGACAAAGCCCCCTGGGCATGGACACCTCAATTCCTGCTCCAGGAAACTCCTGCATGAGGTACAGGCAGTTGGATGAGATGGACACCAGAGCAGGATGAGGGAGGGGGTGACATGCAGGAGACAGAGCCAGAGCAGCAAGGTGAAGAAGTTATGTTCCTGAAGAAGGAACCAGATGTCCCACCTTCATGGGGCAGAACAGGGCAGTTTGCCATTGCTCAGTTCAGAGGTCCTGGGTGGAGGATCCCCATCAATGGCAATCTCCTCTGCATACAAGTGAACTCGTCCATGGGTTCACTTCAGATGCACTGCTGCCACCAGGACTCCTGCTGCTCTGCCCTAATAAAACAGAAGAAACTGCAAGATGCCTCGCACTAAAAGGTTGAGAGACCGAGAGGCCAGAGCATCCTACTCTCTTCCAGTCCCTGAAGCAATGAAAAGGCAGATATTCCACATGTGCCATTCTGGCTTCTTCCACAAAAAGGGCACTACAAACTGACAAAGAACAGCTTCTGCCCATTAATTAAGTTCTTGGCGTTAACTGATTTCTCTCCAACCAAGCCATAAAACCCAAAGCTGCATGCAAGGAGCATCCTAAAATATCCTTGTAAATCTCAGCCACCACATTCATTAATTACAACCCAGTGATAGTTCAGGCTATTAGTTCTGGATGGTAACTTCATTTATTCCCACGTTAATGCTCGATGTCAGTGGTTATCTCATTACTACTCTATTACTTACCCACTTAATCCATCACTGCAGCCCAGGCCAGACGGGAGGAGCGGGGTTTGCCCTGCGCCTGTCTAGAGATGATGCATCAAAGTGCAGAGCACCCAGCAATAACAAACAAAGCACTTCTAATCTGCAGCTGAGGTTATAACTATCAAGAGGAGGAAATGACACAGATGAGTGTTGTCAGGAACACAAACACACTCCAACATTGGAAAATTGTGGATATTGAGGATTGAGTTGCTTATTAAATCAGAGCCAAAAGCTTTGGAAAGAGTGGAAGCAATATTAGCAGTCATGTAGAAAAATGACATCAGCTCTGCCCTCCTCCTCCTCGGACTCTCATTCCTCCAAACCCCAGGTTAGAGTCAAACAATTTCTGCCTGTTAAGCAGTTTGAAATGGCAAGCCAAAGTACGGGCACTGGGAGCTGCTACCTGCTGAATGCTCCAGAAAACACACAGGCATCACGGCAGAGACCACGAGCCCCGAGAGTCAGTGAAAATTCACCTCGAATGTGTACAGATACAAGAGTTCTTGGCATTCCCACACGTACCCAGCCGGAGTTCCTCTTGTGTGGTGAGCAGGCACTTCCAAAAATGTGCTTTATTGCATCTACTACACTCCTGCCTGTCCAGGACTTACTCCATCTGCTGATCCAGTCCCATGGGTCTGACAAGAGTGTTTCAGCCTGGCAAGAGCAGCAGCCTTTCCCTGTCACATTCCCTCCTTCTTCCCCCAGATAGTCTTGCTGAAGACACCATTTCAATCTTCCCCTGCTTGACTGAGAAAAAGGGAAGCTGTTTTTATGTTGACAGGCTGTGAAACCAAGATGTGAGCTGGGGAAGGGGTTCAGAGGGACACTTCCCTTGCAGCAACACAGCTTCTCTTCAGAGCAAGCAAAGCACTTCTGCTCTACCCCAACATGATGCCCATACAATAGGGCAGGTGACTGGTTTTCACTGCTTCCAAATGACATGATATAGGACTGGAATCCTCTAACGTGGGAGAAGTTGGTGCCACAAAAGCAAGGTAGAAAAAGAAGACACAGCTCCAAGATGATGTCAGCAGTAAAATATCAGTGATTTCCTCTGTGATCAGTTACCCCCCCCAGCTAACGTGCCTGTGCTGGCAAAAGCAGGCTCTAAATGGTGCTGTGCCAGAACAACTGACAGGGCAAGTCTGCAAGATGCCACAATCAGATGTAATTAAAACACCTTTGCTGCCCTGCTTTCCATTCTCTCAGCAACAAAATCCATTACAGAATGCAGTTAGAAAATGATTTAAAATGTCCCTGAAGCCAAGTTGTTGACACCAGTGTAGACAGATGGATTTTGATACACCCTTGATTAAACAGCTTTCTGCAAAAGGCAAAGAGGGCAGGAAGGGAGCTGGGTGATGAGCTGGAGGACCATCCTAGAAACAGGGGCTATCTCCAGGGAAAACAAGTGCTGCTGCAGGACAAAGATATCCCATCAACCAGCCAGAGGCTAAAACAACCTCATCCCCCTGGGAATCAGGCTGCAACCCTCTGCTCCAGTAGCAGGCTCCTGCCCCTGTGCTTCCTGCTCCGTCGGGCTGGCAACACCACACACATCACTCCTTCTAGTCTCTGATGAAAGGCTGCGGGGAAAACAAACAACAGAAAGCCTCACACAGTGCTCAGCCCCTAGCAGGGCCAGCAATACTTCCATTTCCCATGGAGTTGCACATCGCAGTGGGATTCTCCAGGATGCACTAGGGTACAGTCTCCAAGAACAGCTTTCCCCAGAGGCATTCATGACATCTCTCTTCCTCATTCTCTCACACACAGATGCGTTTGCACTGATAAGGATTGAACTCCTTTGGCAGAGAGGGGCAAAGATAAAGTCTTCTCCCTGGCCATCTATTTATATCAAGGTGGTAGAACTCATTATCTTTAAGGTCTCTGGCACAGAGAGTTGAAATCAGCCATCAGGGTGGAAAGTTATTAGGAGTGGGCAAAAAGGAGCCAGAACCACATTGATCCTCTTTTCTCAGGGAAAAAAGGCAAGAAGGAAGGGTGTTACAACTGAGCGTGGGCAGCTGCCCTGTCCAGTTCTTAGAAGAAATCCAGGTGGGACAGAGGGTTAAGCACAGCACAGAGAACAACTTGAAGAGCCAGAGCTGAGGTGAAACGCCTCTTGAGCGAGCACAGAGGTTCTGCAGGCCAGAGTGCTGCAGGCACAGGTGTGGGTTGTGGAGCTACACCAACTACTGAGCACTGCTTACCAACCCCGTGTCATTCTGACCCGCTCTGGTGGCCGAGCGCTCTGAAGCTGCTGTAACCTGACAGCAAAGGTTTGCAGACATGTCCCATGAAAAAAGGGGCTTTCCCATCAAATATTCCTCAGGCTTTGTGTACAAAGCTGTTTAACCAAAGACTCCAGATCAGGAAGCAGTTATAAATCAGAAAGTATGAGATCCTCGGTGTTGCCAGCTCCTGCAGTAATAAAGACCCTGTTCATGCACAACATTAATCTCTCATTACTAATGTACATCAGATGGTTCAAATTTCCCCTGCTCCCTCTCATGGCCTGAAAGAAACTGAAGCAAGCAGCAAGAACCTTCTTATTAAATAATAAGCATCTACCTTATTATTTCTCTGGAAGTTGCCTGTGAGTGCCCTGTTCAAACCTGACACTTGGGAACCCTCAGCTGCTTCATTTTATAGGCATTTTGAGACTGAGGTGGCTTTTGGTCCCAGCCCTGTTCAACGCAGTGCGGGTTCATAAGCACAGCACCACTGATCCTCAGACCTGCTCACAGCTGAGGGGCTGCCGGGCTCCCTCCTGAGCCAGCAGAAATTCAGCCTCGAGTTAAGCAAGGCATGGCCCAGGAACCACTGTGGCTCCACTTCCCCTGCAGCCACTTAGTCTGGGTAAGGATAATCCTGTCTCCGGCAAGAAAGCAAGTGTCTGAAAAACATGTTCACCAGTGCATTTCAATTTTCAACCTTTTTAAACACTGTTTCACACCCCGTGAGAATACAGTCACACCTCAGGCAGGGCTGCCTCTTCACAGGGTATCGCAGCCACTCGCAGACTCTGTTTTTGCACCTGAGAAAGGTTGGGGGGGAAGAACCTCTATCCTAAGGGTGCCTTAAGCGAAGTCTCACGTCTTTTAAAATAGGGGGAGAAGGTCACGTTTACTGCTTAGCAACTTTCCTCTCCCAAAAGTCACGGCCCAAAACTTACCGTGGCTGTGTGGGCACCTGCACACAGAGCTGAAGGAAGGGCTGCTCCTTGCCTTGGTCTCTGACAGTCCATTCAGGAGCTGACAGCTGAGCATTTTATTCCCCCTGCAAACAAAACACATCAGTTGAGCACCGCCAGGGAAGGAGCAGGACCAGAGCAAATTCCCAGAAAAAGCCTTGGCAGTGTTCCTCCTGCTCTGTGGCTGCGAGTGAGGCGGAGGAACGGAGCACGACACATGGAGCAACAGAAGCTGAACACACGTGTTACTGCAAGGAAAATGAACAATATTAGAGGGGAGGGGGGAGGGGAAGGCACTTGCTAACAAATATTTATTAAAACACAAACTTATCCTCATCTGACCCTAATTCCTGTTAAAGGAAACGGGACAGGCTGGCATCACTGCTGGGGCGTTCAGGCGCTGGCACTGACCATCCATGTATGTAATTGCCCAGGACGTCCCTCAGCCACCCCCTCGCCTTCCCTCCAGCAACTCGAGATGTGTCACTTTACGTCACCCACCCCGCGGCAGGGGGGTTGGAACTAGATGATCTTTAAGGTCCCTTCCAACCTAAACCATTCTAGGATTCTATGACTATTTTGAGGCCCCTCAGCCCCACTCTCCAGGCTCCCAGAGTCCCCTGACAGAGTCAAAGCACCTTCCAGCATCAGAGCAGCCAGCTCTCCGTGCATCGTGCTCACTGTGGTCTGTCAAAGTCCTGCAAACCCCACAGATCCCCTTCCACCCACGTCTTCTACAGAGGTCACCAAGGGATGTGCAGCGAGCCAGCATGCTCCATAAAGAGGAGGGAAAAATCTGCAGACCTCAGGAATTTGGGGGCTTCAAAAACCAACCAAGTGTGCCTGCCCCACTAATAGCTCCGGCACTTCACAGGAGCACAGGGAATCATGGTTTGGGTTGGAAGGGACCTTAAAGATCATCTAGTTTCAAGCCCATGCCGTGGGCAGGGACACTTCCCATTAGACCAGGGTTTAGAGACCATAAGCATAAGAAACCTTAGGAAATCTAGACACGTGCCAAATGGTTGGACAGACTCCTGAAATGGCTCAGCAAGCAATGAGCTTGGTGCAGTGTCCCCATCAGTCACTGGCTATCGAGCCTAATCCCATGGCATAATAACATTCCTTGAATATGCTTTACATTTAAAAGACAATGAAGAACCAGGGTGAAAAAAATGCTGTGATGGAAGGGAAGAGTTGAAATTCAACACCTGTAAGAAGCCCTAAAGACAAAAGCACATTTCACATTCTGAAATCTGTAAGAGAGTTGATTTTCTGTTCCTCAGCTTCAATCACCTCTTTGCTAGTGAGATTTGGCACTAGACCAGGTCTCCTGAGGAAGCAGAGGCAAGGATTTTCCGAAGGATTTGTCACCCACATCTCCTCCCGCAACACTTCCTTGGGGGTTTTTTAATGAGTAAGGCCCTCCTTTGAAAAAAAATCCGTCTTTAAAAGATGAGGCCTTGCCCACGAGAAACCCCAGGGCAGTATTTCTGCCTCAACCCCAGCTCCAAGCCCCCTGCTTGCCTGCAAGCCCTGCTGCCGTCCACCTGCTTAAGGAGGATGTTTTCATTATTGTTCAATTTGCAGTGAGTTTAGCTTCACGTCCTTCATTGGATTATTTTTATATTTAATGTCCTCTCCTCTCCTCCTCTTCTTTTTATAGACTGGTAATCCAAGTCCCTTGGCAAGGCTGAGTAATCTTGATCAGATTTTAATCAAAGTAAGCCAGATCCTCAGCTGCCAGTATCGATGCATCTGCCTTTAAATATTTGAACGATGCCGACTTACCCCAGCGAGGCGCAGGCCCCATCCGTTCAGGAAATTTAAATTCCTTCCTAGGCATCAAGCTAAAACAACAAGACAGAACAAGCAACCTGCTGCGAAGGGGTTTTAGTTTATAAAACCAATACCCAGGATTTCAGAACTAAATGAAAATCTGAGATAATCCCTCCCCAAATCCAGCCTGGGAAAAGCACTCCGGACAGATAAGTATCGAGTAACTTCTTAAAACACACTTTTTCCTTTTGTAAAAGCTTTCATCAAGTCAGAGCCAAAGGGAAATTACCCACAAGGCCTCATTCCTTGACATGACCCAGAGAATTCATGTTTTCCACCCTTAGAAAACACGTATTTTACCCAGGCAGGCTTCTCCAGGATGGGCCTGCTTCTGCTTTGTTCAGCAATGACCCTTGCACCGCTGCCAAACCCCAAGCATCCAAAATCAGCATATTAGTCGGAAAATAATGAGATTTCTGGAATACAAAATATTGGCTCCATTTTCCTTACCTTTAAAGATGCTATCTGCCAGCTTCCCTCCACAGATTAGAAAGCAAAAAAAAAAGCACTTAGATGAAAAAGAGTCTCATCTAATCGCCTGACTCCAGGAGATGAGTTTGAGGTAGAGACAGGGGCTGTCCCACAGAACTTGTCAGTATTTGGACTGCAAACAGTGCCCAAGCGATGCCAGAAATAGATGATTGTCTCAAATACACTGCCAGAGGCAAGACAAGCCAGTTATCCTGATTTCCTCACCCAGCTGGGGTAAGTGAACTCCTGAGAAACAAGAGGCATTTCGCAGGTTCTCTGGTCATTTCCACTGAGACAGGTGTCACAGAAGCATCCCCTCAGGAGGCACACCAGAGCCTCACAAAACATCTGCCTTTCCACCCCTACTGCTAGAAGGCTGTAAGGTCTTCAGGGTGTGTCAGATCCATGCTCTGTTGTAGGGCCAGTCCTAAACAGGAGGAGAACAACTCAAGAATCTCAGTCCCTCTTTCCCTCAGGAGGCTGAGGGCTCCTACTCACCTTTTCCAGCTGTTGGCTGGACCCGCCCTTCCTTCCACCTCCAGCCAGGCTGGCCTACAAGCAGGCAGGCTGCGATCAAATCCTCTCCTGTTCGTGACTCTCATTTGCCACCCTGCTTCACAACTAACACCTCAGATTTGCTCTCCACACCCCAAAGTCAGGAAGGAGGAACGAGACCAATGAGGAGCAGCTGAGGGAGCTGGGGTTGTTCAGCTTGGAGAAAAAGAGCCCCAGGAGGGATTTTCTCACTCTCCACAATTCCCCAACAGGAGGCTGTAGCCAGGTAAGGGTCAAGCTCTTCCCCCCAGGGAATAAGGATAGGACAAGAGGAAGCGGCCTCAAGCTGGCCCAAGGGAGGTTTAAACTGGATATTAGGAAAAATTTCTTCACTGAGAGGGTGTTCAAGCACTGGAACAGGCAAACCAGGAAAGTGGTGGAATTACTGTCCCTAGAAGCGTTCAAAAAACCTGTGGATGTGGCACTTGGGGACATAGTTTAGTCCACAAGACACTGGGGGGCTTTGTACTGCTGGATTAACAGTTGCACTTGATGATCTAAGAGGTCTTTTCCAACATAAAAAATTCTATTACTTTACAATCACCCTCGTGCAAGAGCCCAGCCCCTGGACTGCGCTTGGATCCACACCATGTCCTCCGTGCAAGTCCAGTAAAACCACTGACCATTCAACTGAGCAAATGCTACAGGATTAGGTGCTGCCCTGTGAGGGACAAAGCCAGGGGACAGTGCCCTTAAGATGTTATTACTCATTAAAGGGACCAAAAATGAGCTGGGCCTTAAAAAACCATGAAGTCTGCTGATGGTTTTAAGGGGAAACTACAAAAGAGCAGAGCTAGGGATAAGGAAAAACCAAGGACTTTTTTTCTTTCCCCATGGCTCCTCCAAGTTCTGTGAGGAGAAGGATGCTCCAGTGGACACAACCCCACCAATTTCACAATTAACAGGCACATTAAACCGGCCTGTGAACAGTGTCATGAAGGAAAGTGTATGGAGGAGCATCTGCAGGGGGGTTAAGGAGCTCCAGCTCCTGCAAGCAGCAGGCATCTTTTGTCCTTTCACATTAGCTCACCCGAGCATCCCTGATCCGAGACACAGGTCCCTGCGGCAGATGGCCTTATTAGTGTCCGTGTGTGGTGACAAGGAGACAACAACAGGTGGCCCAGACAGCAACCAAAGCACTTCACCCCACTTGCCCCAGAATGGGTTCAAGATCACGCCAAGGGCAACCAGGATCAGAGCACAGAAGAGACGTCACGTGCCAGTAGTCCGAGTTACCCTCGCGTGCCTTCTGTGCTGTTGAAGACTCAGCTGGAACACGTTGTCCAGTTTGGGATGCTGATCTTCCAGACGGTGTGAACAATTGGAGACGGTCCAAGAGAGACAGACAACAGTGACTGGAAATCTATAGGAGACAGTTGGCAAGGAGGGGTGGAAAGCGTTTGTGATGCTCAGTCTAGAGAGGATGGAGACATGGTTGCAGTCTTCAGACAAACAAAAGGGAAAGGGGGGGGAAAAAATAAAAGCCATCCACCTTTCCCCATCTGTGGAAAGGACAAGAAGTCTTGAGCTTAATTTAAAACAAGGAACCTTTCAGTCAAATGTTAAGAAAAATTTTCCAAGTGCACCGACAGCAAAGTACTAGACAGTTGTCAGAACCCTATTGCTTTCCTCCAACATCCACTGTTAAATTAAACCCTTTGGGCTACGCTGCAGAAGACCCCATAACTCAGCCACGAGGCAGTCAAGAGAGTTACGAGCTCATTCTGCACTGTGACGTGGGGAATGGATAGTCCAACGCCAGTGAAAAAGAAATTAATTTCCAGCCCATCATAAAAAACACCAAAAAAACAAAAAGCCACACAGCAGCTGCTGCTTAGAGGGACCTTTAAAAACCCTTCCAGTGTGAAAAGGCCAGCAAGGGAGGGAGCGGGTGTGTGCTTCCAGGGCTGGCAGGAGCTGGCGAAAGGAGAGGAAAAATCCACAGCCAATCTGGGCCTGTTAAGCCTGGTGGGAAACAGAAGAGAGGAGCAGAGCAACAATGCCCACCTGCTCTCTGTGAAGGGACTCACCCGCCGCACCCTGCCCCGCTGTGCTACTGGCAAGAGGGGCCTTGGGCCCTCACAGGATCATGCAGAGTTTGGGATGCTGTCTCCTCCAGCGCACGCAAGCCTCACGCTGAGCTGGTGGCTCCATCCTTAATGTGTCTCCAGGTCAGGGCATTTCCATGCTGGAGCTCAGGACTGAGCTCCCAGGCTGGCTCTAGCACTCGGTGGGTGCCAACTGCCCCGAGCACATGTTCGGGTGCTCTCAGCAGCCAGAGGAGGAAGGGTTTTGGGTGTCCTTGGTTTTGCCCATGTCCAAACAAATAAAACAATACATACACTTATATGTATCCAGCCAAATAAATCTCAAGTACAGAAGCTTTTCAAGCCTGAGGCCAAGCTGGGTACCCTCAAGTTCTTCTGAACTTTACTTGGAACGTGGGAAGGAGCCCAGGATTTGCACCACCTTCCTTGGATTTGGGTCCTAGCTGCCTGATGACCTCTTGTGTGGGTCAGAAATACAGTCATTTTTCTGTCTGCCCTATTCCAGATATATTGGCTGGACCCAATTCCTGCATCAAAACTTCAAACTCATCCAAGCCAAAACTTCTTGTGCTCTGTCGCCCAAAACTCTCTGAAATTCAGCTATTCATGTATTTTTGGCTGGATCTGGAACCCAATAAGCTGAGAGATGCTTGGAGAAACCAAAGTCTGGCTAATTGCTTTAGCACTCATCAGAAAACACAGCACGATGCAGACCCATGATAAAGCATGGATCTCATGGAGAGTCCCCTAGTGATGCAGATATGTTTTGCAAGAGGTTCACTCCAGATCGAGCCATTCCAGAACGACAGACCTGAATTTCAAACCCATAAAAATTCCTCCTGAGTTTCTCCTCCCACAGTGACTGTGCTTGTGTGAGGCTTGGCTCAGACCACCACGCTCACTGTATTTGCAAGACTAACTCCAGGGTAACTCAGCTCACATGAGAAGAAACTTCTGGACCTATTCCACCGCTCCTTTCCTCGTGTGCAGCACAGAGACGCCCGGAGACATGTTTGCAGTGAACTATTATCCTCTGCACTCTGCTTCCTGCTTTGTTTATAGAGACTTTGGGGAGATTTGTGGGCCTGGCGATGAATTATAGGGAGGAAGACAAACATATTTTACTGTTCTGGGCAAGGAGCGCTGGAATCCTGCGGACATCTGGAGGAATTATTTGCAGAAAATTAACGCTGTTTGTCATTTGCATGATGAACTTCTGGATCTCAAATGAATGATGGGAAGAAACCGGTGGGAGATGCTCATTATCCCTGATGGAGTGAAGCCCCTTGACATGATGCTAAGGTCGCCATGATCTATGGACCTGCTGACTGACAACTCCGAGAGCTCTGGAATTGAACACACAATATAACCGGGGGCGTGAGCGCTCTGCCACATTAAATGCCGAGGCGTTAATAATTGTTGCTTTGCCTCTGATTGCCGGCGTTTGGGATGCGCTTGTTCTGGCTGTCTCACGGGGCACGCACCTTAACTCCTTACTGACCAATTCCAGAGGAGACGGAATGCAAACACACCTGCACGTATCCAGGCAGACTCACAGATTAAAACTTCCAGGCTTTCTTGTTTCTCTCTTGCTGTGCCTTTGGGGATCGTGCTCTCAGCAGCTCCCTGACAGATTCCCCACCTCTGCCTCGGCAGCAGTTACAAATCCCAGGTGGGGGCAGATGATGTGCCATCACCAGCCCTGCGCTCAAATTCACAGCATGGCATAGAAGTCCTCAAAGTTTTCCCAATACTCCAGTGCAGCCCACCTCATCCTTCTGTACGTTACTGTTTGCTGCTCGGGAGCTAGCTTCATTTTCCCTGCAGCTCTAACATGCCAGGGAAGAGCTCTTGGAGAGCTGGGAGCACTGCTAGCAGGGTGGCAGGGACCCAGAAGAACCAAGCCTGAGAAATGTCGTCTCGCCTAGGACATGGCTCTTGGTCTCTCAGCAACTCAGCTTCTTCCTTTGAAAAGCTGAAATATTCTATGGTCTGTTCCTGAGTTGTTGCTCGTAAGACTTCTGAGTGTTTCCCAAAGTAGCGGGTGAGTTCCCCTCTGCTTCTCAAGGAAAGAGGCAAAGTTGGGGTGCAGAAGGGAGGTCTCTCCAGGGGAGCAGAGTGGGTGCATCAGCTGTGGCAGCCTTATTACAGGAGAGCCAAGAAAAGCAGAGGGCACCTGGGCTCAGATTAAATTCACCATCTCGAGTGCTTTTGTAAGCTCCTCTGAATTCATTTCCCAGTGCTTTCACCCCTGTCTCTAAGCAGAGAGAGCAGCAAGCCCCTTCCTCACAGGGTGCTGGAAGATGAATTCACAAACCTTTTTAACGCAAGAAGGCAGAAGGACCTCTAATTGATGGAAGCCGTAATGAAAAACCCAAAAGTTTTGGGCACCAGGACCACCCCACCATTGCCACCCGATGAGGAAAGCAAGGGAAGTCCTCTGCTGCTGACTGCAGCCTCCCTGGGAGCACAAGGCGGCAGGGATCTGAGGAGGGATAGCTATGCTGACAGCATTCTCTGTGCAAAGGTGCTGCCAAAATACGCTGACACCTTTCCTTTCATCAAACGAAGCGCCGCGCTCATTAGCACGGGCAGAGAAACCCAGCCCCTTCCTTTCTGGAACACCTCGAGGCCACGATGCGATGAGCCAGTGGATGGGGCAACGCAGTTTGAGTTCGCCTGAGAGACAGGGAATGAGAGCAACCCATGGATTTGGGGCAGGCATGGGAGAGCCAGCACAGTACCCACCAGTGCTCTGGGAACAACTGCAGCTCAGGGCATGGCTCCGCTCCAAGCTCTGTCCCTCCTTACTGGGACTGGAGCTGAGACAGGGAAGAAAAATGAGCATCTGGAAGTCCATATGAATAAGCTAATGCCGCAGGGCTGTCAGTCATGTGCTAATACCCTTAGCTAAAGAAACATATTGATCCTGATTGCCTGGAATTGCACTTGAAAAGGGCTGGGTGACATTTCCAAGGAGACACGAGCTACTTTCAAGTCAATTAGCGGCATTGGAGGATTCATGCTGAGGGGACGCACTCACCTCCGAGGAATGCCAGGAGAGAATGAGAATTGAATTAAGCCTTTTCATACACCGAGAAACAAATCCTTTAATGGCCTGTAACAGCTGACGGGACACCCAGGGTCGCCAAAAGCATGCTGGCAGCAGCTAGGTGAAGAAGTTTCCCCATGATGAAGGAACTGAGGACTGCAGGGCAGCTAAATCATTGCAACAGGCCCAGGAGGGCACGCAGAGCTCCACAGGGTAATCCTCTAAACAAGGGAACAGAAGGAAGCAAAGTTTAAGTTCCATGTCAACAATGCATGTACAACTCTTCATTCCTCTCCAGGTACCTGATCTCCCTCAGGGCTCAACAGGAATGTCACAGCCAGCACATCTTACATACCACTGAGCAGCATGACCCTCGTGGAACAGGCACTTAAATGAGGTCTTCTGCCCACTGCCTTCCCAAAAATATTCCTTCCTCCTGTAGATCCCAAAGCCTCCTTCAGAGCCTAGGACCCCAGGCAGGTTTGAAACCACCATAGCAAATCCAAAGGCAGAGAAATCAGTGTAACTCTGCAATCCCTCTGTTTTTTCTATTTGCGGGTGCTCTGACCCATATTTAGTTTCCATGGTTCCTTTTATGTTCCTATAAACATGAGGCTTGTACCTGAATTCAAGGCTTTCTGGACAGCTTTACAGAGATGATTTCCTGCTCTCTCACAGCAACTGCAGTCTTTCTATCTCACAAGCGAGGGAGCAGAACCCTTCGATCCCTGTGCAGGAGGGAGTGAAAGCCTTCCAATCCACCCGCAGGGTGAAAGTGACCCCACCAGCTACAGACTGGCTGAGGCCTCAGAACTGAACAGGTCCCTGGAGTATTTGAGTCTTCCTGAGTATGGCGCAGGAAAATGAAAATGGACAGAGAAGTCATCCCACATGTTTTCTCCAGCCTCAGTTCTTGCAGCCTCTCAGACACTGTGGGTTTCCCTGTGATAGCATCTCTCAGCCGTGAGCCCAAAGCCATCTTCAACATACCAGTGACATTCAGAGGCCCCAGAAATGCCACCGTGTTCTTTTGAGTGTTGCCACAGCCCAGGGAAAGCTGCCCGTTGTCCCCACCTTCCAAAGCCAATTAGTTTAGCTAAGCCTAAAAGCCCAGTCATGTCCCCAGGCCCTTCCTCATCCACACACCATACCAGGGATGCTGCACTATGAGCTCCAACGGGGCCCATCCTTCTATGCTGCAGCAGCACAAGTTTAATCGTGAGATTTTTTTACCCATCCTCACCATGACGCAGGTTTTCCTAGTCCGGTATGAACCAAGACCCCTTTGGTGCTCCCCTGGCTTTCCCTCCTCCCCTCTGCTACACTCCTAAACTGAATGATAGAGACAGACAGCTCCAGTCCCAAAGGAATTCAAATGGAAGTTGTTCTTCTCAACTCATCTGAAGAGAAGAGCCTGTGTTTATAAACCTGCAGGCTTCAAGCAGAATAAATGAATCTCCTAATAGCCCCTGCAGACAGGAGGAGAATTGGGAAATGGATCCTCCCATGGGTTTGCCATGGAACGTCCCTCGAGTTTTTAACCAAGCATTTTCTCATCCGAGTTTCTTATATGGCCAGTGATTTTCCAGAGAGAAAATGAAATCAGAATTCTGACGCATCTGAAGAGTCCTGCAGAGCCAGAGCCCCTGTTCTTTCGGTGGCACCTCAGACCACAAATGTCTATCCAAAGCACAGCCAAAACGCTTAAGAAACCCATTTCTTCACTGGAACAACAGAGTGCAGCGTGTCAGGCTCATTTTGCAAGGACTGCTAGGAGCCTGGATCTCAATTAAAGCTACCAGGGCTCGAAATAGCCTTTTGCAGTATTTGCAGCCTGTAACATAAAGCATGGGTCATATTACTGAAAGCACCTGAGAAACACAAACGGCTGAGGCTCAGCTTCAAAGTGGCCCTTGCTTCAACACCCACTTCTTTTCTTCCGTGGATGGAATATGGTTAAAAGCAACACATAAGTACCATTTAATACTGAAGAAGTCGGTCAGACCACACTGATGCTTACAGGTAGAGAGCTGATGCACACGAGTGACTTTCCCAAAGCTACACAGTAAATCCAAAACACAACTGAGACTTAACCTCAGGTCTTCCAAACCCCTCCCTTCCCCCCCCCCCCCCCCC
>VZTA01026990.1:247593-290815 GCA_013398855.1 Mohoua ochrocephala
CCCTCCCTTCCCCCCCCCCCAAATCATTGCACTTTGCTTTCTGCTCGCTAGTAAAAGCCAGCTGAAGGGATATGGGATGGCTGCGTGGACCCAACAACCACTGCTCTAGTGAGGAGTACAACCGAGAGAGAGAATCCATTCCCTCTGTGAGATGGGAAGAAAGAGGAGGGGCTCAGCAGGGTGCTCCTGACAAGATGGGAAGGAAAGCAAAGGGGGGTTTTTTTTGTCTTTACTGTGAAGAGATGTCTGCATTTCCCTTATTAACAGCAAGGCTCAGCCCTAGCTAGAGAACAGCAGGAGAGGCTGAAAAACGGGGTCTTTTCAAAGCACACACCATTTCTCTATAAATATCAAGCATGAGCTGCTGCCCGTGAAAGCAGCCCATTATATTTCTGGGGTGCTCTCACCCAGCCATACAGGAAGCCAAACTGATTAAATGACCCTTTCTGGGTGTCAAACAAAGCAACATCATCTCCCCAGCCACCAGCAGTCCAGAAGACTAAAACATGTAAGAAAGTCAAATTTGGTTGTCCCAGCATCTGTGGGGGCAAAGGGGATGGTTCTCGCTTCCAGGTCTGAAGGACCACAATCCCATCTGTATGGAGATGCCACCACATGAGCTGGCCTCTTAGATCATGTTTTAATAGAAGGAGAAGTAGCTCCCTCTACTGCAGAGCACCGGATGCAGGAGGGGCTGACCCAACCACCCTCAGCCCCAGAAAGGAGTCTGCCACGATGCCAGGAGGGTCACGGATGCCATAGGATGGGGATGGGGTCAGACAGAGGTACCAGAGGAAGATGTGCTTAACAGGCCAGGTGATGAGCTGCTGGGTTAAGGGGTAGGTGGAAGGAGGAATGACCAGGTGTCCGAGGAAGCTGGAGGGATGGGGACAGGGGAAGACTTCCATCAAGCCTTAAAGCTGTTTGTTTTGGCCCTAGCTGCCATTATGAATTTCTTCTGACCTTGGCAAAGATGACGCAAACTACAACCCAGTATGAAGTTGGAGGAGGACTCAGGTAATTTTTTTTTTCCCAGCCAGCTTCAATTCTCATCAAATCCCAGTTCACCCCAGCAATCCCTATCGCAGAAGTCTCAGCGACCCCAGGAGTCCACATCCCTGCACTGGGAAAGCACTTTAAATACACACACACAGCCTGGGGGCAGATCTTCCCTCTACTTTCTCATATCCAGACCTCAGGGCTCAGTTGTGTCTTCTTACATAGATATTTTTATGGAGGCAGAGGAATTAAGCTTTATTAAAATAAAGGCTGTGATTCTCTCTGTCACATGCACCCACGACACGGGAGTTCAACGTGACATGTATCACCAGGAGGGCTACCAGCAAAATTGCAAGAACTAGTAACCAGGAGACCCGGGTTCAGGCCAGAGGCAAAGAAAAGACACAACGTGACGAGGGGCTGGATATCTTGTATTGCTCTCACGTGTGTCCTCGGGTCAGGTGTGGAGCACAGACAGTGAGGCAAGGCAGCAGTGAAACAATGCCGATCATGTTTCCCTTGCCCTGCGCCATTCATACTCCAAGGCTGTTCCAGCTGCAGCCACGTGCTCCCCACACAGCCACAGACAGAGAGGATTTAATTCTCTCTCAAGCTAAATCTCTAATCCAAAAACCTATGGATAAAAAAACAGGGTTGGGAAAGGGAGCCATGACCAGCTTTCACCACCCAAAAATGTCTGCACAACCGCCTGGGTGCCAATAGGACAGAGATAACGATATTGAAGTGAATAAAATCAATTGTTCTGTAAGAGCCTTCTGGGACCATTAGTTAATTAAGTTGCCAACAGATAAAGGTCTGTATAAAAAGCTCTGATCACCTTCAGCACCCAAGATTAAAGAGGACTGGTGTCCAGCCCCTGCCTACCTGCAAACTCCCAAACTGTTCATTCTCTGGCTGCTCTCTCTCTCACAGAGCAGCAAGAGTTAAAAAACAAATCCACACTTCTTCTGCAAAAGCAAAGGCACTGCCAAGCAAGGGAACACCAGGGAGAAGGCAAGCATGCGGTTTCCAAGCTGCCCAGCTTTATTATTTCTTGAAACAAAGACATCTCTTAGTGCAAATGTTTTTCAAGAGGTGCAAGAGATGCAGTAACTGTGATGAGTCCCTTTCAGACACACCCACCTTCCTTTTGGGACCACCACTCGGGAGATGATGAGCAACTTATTGCTTTGCCCATCCCAAGCCCCACTGCCCATGGCCCCCTGCCATAGCGAGGGAAACACCACCAGCCCTCTTTCACTGCTGCCTAATTTCACCTCCATGCCCCCATGATGGAACCAGATCTCCAGGGTCCCTTCCAACCCCAGCTATTCTAGGATTCTATGATGCCCAGCCCACCAAAAGCCACATTCCAGCTTTCCCCTTAAATGTTGAATTGGCCTCATTGTCCCCCAAGGAATGGTGAACCTACCCAATCCTTGCTGTGCTCCTGTGGCCTCAGCAGAGTTAAACTCAGGCGGGGCCCTTCAAGAAAGTGCTCCCCTCCATAAGGTGAACTGAAAAGGAAAAAGGGATTTGGAAGCCCAAGAGCAGATGGGAGCAAAGAGGGACTGTTCTCTGAAGACCTTCAATAGCAGGGTATTCTTACGAAAACCACAGAGCATCATGAGGCTTGGCAAACAGGAAAGTCAGGCTCCAATTACCTTTTTGACCACCCCTGAAGATGCTCCAGGACAAAGCATTGCTATCCTCAAACCTTGCCTTTCCAGAAGTAAGGGCTTCCCGGTGTACCTTCACCCTGCTGGTGACCCACAGAGTCCTTGTCACCACATTCCCACCCTCGCGTTTTAAATCTCACCGAGGAGCTGAAGTCGGAATTTACGTGGTTCACGCACATCTGCTGAGATGGGGAGTATCATTTTTTCCTGGCTCCCCACGTGAATTGCAGCCCCCTCTGGGCAGTGCAGAACTGCTTTTGAAGAGGAGCTAGAAACACTTCAGCACTTTCTGAACAGATAAAAGGGGAACTGTCAAATCCAGTAGTTCTGGGGAAGAGAGAGGTTTCTGCGTCCCGACGGCTGTTTACGGCTCGCGCAGCCTGGCTGGGGTAGCGTTAACCACCGTGGTGCTCCGGCACAGGCACCAGCACCACCCCGCGCTCCCGTTTGCCAGAGGAGCAGAACATCGCTCAAACAGCATCTGGTTAACAATCAAATCCCAGGAAATTCATACGCCCCTTGCTGCCATCCAGGTTTTCTGAGGCTCTTCTGATTCCCAGTGTGTTCGATTCAGAGCTGGACTCTGTTTTTCCAGCTCGTTTGAAGGCAGCTGCTGGAAAGGCTGGAAAGACAGGCTCTGGGGGAAGACATGGGCACACCCCAGCACTTCTCTGAAACAGAGCAGTGGGACAAGCTCCCAGTACATCACAACAGCAAGACGTGGATGCAGGGCAGTGCATGGCAGCATGACCCCCGGCAGGGCTGGTAGCACCCCAAAGCCAGCAATGAAACCTTAAGACAGAGCATAGCATTTTACCCTTTGTTTATCCCAATCTCCCAAGGCCTTCCAGCAACGCACAGCTCAGGAACAGCTTTCATTACTTTGTTTAAACCCTTTCCAAACCCATTTAATCTTTAGCATCCACAGTATCCCATAGCAATGAGTTCCACAGTTTGCCTACACGGCACGGCAAGCAATTTCTCCTCCTGAAGCACCCCCAAAGTAATTTCACTGCAGATGCAGAAAGAGATGAAAAAGCAGGGGGCAGTCTGGAGGAGAAGAAATTAAACCGTCACAGCTTTAGGAAGAGCTGGCAAGGAAAGGTTAAACGAGCTAGGTTCATTCAGCCTAGAAAAAAAAGGAGAAGACTAAGGCACAGAGGCATAACAATCTTCCAGTAGCTTGCAGGTTATTAAGACAGCAGTCGATTGTTCTCTGTGTTCAGTGGCAGAAGAAGAAATAATTTAACTTGGAGCAAAGAAAGCTCAAGTTTAGACATTTAAAAAAAAAAAGATTAAAAACTTTCTCCCTAGAACAGATACAAGGAAGTTGCAGAATTTTTCACTGGAGACATCTACGGAAAGGTTAAACAAACACCTGTGTGGAGGGGAGAGGTGTAATTGATCTTGCCTCAATGCCAACACACGGAGTAGATTATCTGCAGAGGCTCGTTCCAGCCCTCTGCGATACCAGCAACAAACTTTTTAACTGCTTTCTTCATGCATTTTTAATTGCATTTTAATTTTTGTCCTCGTACAGCTTGAGACAAGTGTAAAAAACAAAGCCGTGGCTAATACATCAGAAATTACATGCTTTCCGTTCCTTCAGTGTAATAAAAAGATGTAAAAGTTAGAACAGATATATATTGAGCTATACACTCACACCAATAAATATGTATGGGTGTCGCATCCCCTTTTGCTTTGCCAAAAATAGTACCAAATTATGCCAACCAATGAGAAACCACGTTTCATTAGGAAATGAACTTTAAAATACGAGATTAAAACGTGTTTTTTAAATCAAGATTTCCTGCTTGTTGATTTAAATCATGATTAAAATGGGTGATTTAAATCAACTACCCCGAAGAAAACAGGCTGCCTCCTCAAGTCTTTAGGGTGGAGAAGACAGAGGTGCCCCAAAGACCAGTCAGGTAATTCCAGTTTCTACTGCTCTAGAAACCAGCTTAGCGTTCCCACCGTGCCCATCTTCTCCGAAGAAAAAGCAATTTCCATCCCCAAGCCTGACGCCCCAAGCCCCTTCCACTACCCTTCTCTGGACCTTGAGCCTGCACAGTTCTCATGCCCAAAGGGCATCATCAAGAAATTTCAAGCTGACACAGAATCAGTCTCAAACAAACTTCTCTGCGACAATTATAATCAGATCCTCCCTGGATGCAAATAGTGTTTCTGAGCGTGGGCTCCAATCACAGCTTGTGAATAATTACGACAGGATTTTAAAACCTGCCCTCGAGAACGAGAGGGATGTGGAATCAACACGCCTGCTCGAGGGGATGGAGGTACACACAGAAGTAGGGGGGAACTTCCTGCCAGCGAGACATGGAGAAGAGAGTCCCACAGACCTCATTACAAATGGATTTTGGATATTTCACCCCAGAGCTGGTCTAGAACATCAGGGTCCCACAAAAGGTGGTGGCTCCACATTTCTGCGGAGCACTCTGGTCCAGACATGGCCAGGTCTCTTTTCCAAAGTCATGACATAGGCTTCAAGCAGAAGCAGCCTTCACAGAGCTCTGAAGAGAGCTCCAGAGATCCTTTGATTTTCAGGTTACTCTGCCAAGACCACCACCAGAGGTGCAAGACACCGGCGTTTCAGCTTGCACTCATCTGTCAGAACTAGGCTGAACACCAGTTCATTTCCCTGGGCCCAAGGACACAGATGGGACTGAGACAGAAGGCAGAATCCCCGGACAGGATACCTCCCATCTTTCTCTTTCCTCCAAATCAAAGATCTGCCTGTGGTTCTGAAGATTCCCCAAATGAATCCTACCATTTTCATTTATTTACTTATTTATTTACCAGATCTGAGGTACCCAGGAACAATAAACCAGCAAAAAAGCTGAACTTCAGTTGTTGCAAAGCCAAAATTAACCCTGCAGTTAACACAGGTAGAGATCCAGCCTACCTGACCAACCTCCACGGGCCACATGGAATGTCCCAGGGCCAGAATCTGCCTCTCCTCACAGAAGAAGTAGAGAGAAGTACTCTGAGCAGAAAAATGAAAAGTTTCCAGCAACAGCGTGTGAAATGGAGGCAACTCAGTCGGGCTAAGATGACATCTCTGGGAATCACAAATATCTTAACCCAGTTAGTCCTTCCAGGAAGGAAATGCCTCATGGGCATTTTAATGGTCTTGGTGCTGGCAATTTCAGTGGAACAGGAATAGGAGTGGAAAAATGCATCAGCAAGGATGGAAGTGGAGAGGAGAGACCAGGACAAATTGAAAGAAATGACCAGAACTCCAAGAGGGATTGGTCATCCCACAATCAACTTGAAATTTTCTCAGTGCCTACTGAGATTTCATCAGAAACAAAACAATTCCACCAAATGACGTTGCAGCACAAATCCACCAAACTAAAAATCCAGGATTTCATCACCAGCATGAAAAATTGTAATTTTCCTTGGTTTGGCTTTTAAAAATCAAAAAATCAAATATTTTTAATTTTTTTTTTCTTCTTATTCCTGCCATTAAATGAAACAGAAAGGATTCACCTGTCTTTCACTTCCCACCTCTTCTAACTTGCGAAGACTTCCTTCTTCTTTAAACAAAATACAAAGAGTCTGTGAAGGGAAAAGCTAACTCCTGTTAAAAGCTGCATCTGCAAAAAAGTCAAGGAAACTTTGAATCAAGGACAGAATATGAATGAAAGACAACGAAAACACTACTAAAACTAAGTTTTAAGCTCTCCATTAAGAAAAGTCCTTCTCCTGTTCAGTAAAATTGAACCCTTGGCTTTTTTTTTTTTCTGTGAATTGATTGTTGTATTGTTTTGTTTGGGCTTTTTTACTGACTTAATGCATTCCATCTGCATTAAGTTGGGCAGCACAAAAGGGCACTGGGCAAGTCAGACTGGAGATTTCCAGCTTTGGCTCAAAAGCCAAAATCTGTTGTTGATTGCTTGGGTAGAACAGCAGAGAGAGGCCAGAGTAAGCTTTAAAAACAAATTCAACACCTTCCACAGCCCGAGAGGCATCTCTTTCCATCTGCCATCTCAAGCAATTCTCCTTGCAGCATGAGAAGCAGTCCAAGACCTGAGCATATTCTGCAGAGCCTCCCGTGATTTTGCAAGCTCACCCCATGATGAGGGGAAGAGCCACCGTCTCATCTGCCTCTCCTTCTCCCAGCAAGCAAACTGACTGCCTGGCCCTGGATTCTGTCATTAGAGACAGGAGTCGTTAAGAATTCATGCCCGCTGCCAACGCTGCATTTTTTGGAGAGGTCCTGCACTCAGGCAGAACTAATGAGCAGGCAAAGAAAGGGAAGAGCAGTTAAGGCAGAAAACACGCACACAAACACAGCCGAAATGAGAACGCGGACTTATCTGTAGGTCCTCTCCCCTCCGAGGTACTTCGGCAGCGTGGCATAATGAAATGTTTACCCGGGGGAAGGGATGATTGTCATACCTGTGATACGGATGGGGAGGCTGAGGGAGGAAGGATCTAACGGTACCCAGGCGCACTGGAGGGCTGTGTTGGAACTGGGGCCGGGTTTGGAAGCACCGATCCTGACACAGTCATTCAGCCGAGGAGATCACAAGGTGAAGGCAGTGCCTTCAGATGGCTCCGAAGGCTGCAAATTCTCAGCTGTAAAAATAGGCCAGATAATACCTGTCTGAAGGGGATTTACCCTGCCGTATGTGCAAAATACTTTGCAGTCATTGGACAAAGGATTTTATCAAAATACAGCCAGAGGCTGGAGGAGATATTAACCTCCCCCTCTTCCAGCTACTGCAAAAAAAAAAAAAAGAAAAAAGAAAAAAAATCCTGCTGGTTTCTGGGAGCAGAAGGCAGCACTTCTTCCTGCATTTCTGCGTGGAACAGCCAGCTGTGGAGCATGTGCTTACCACTAATAACAACTTTAACTGCAATGGAAGAGCGGAGAACTTAATCACATATAGAAATAGGACACGCAGAGATGGGATTCACAGAGGGACAGGCTCCCTTTGCACCCACAGAGCTGTCTGCATAAGGAAGGATGCTCTTCAATGTACACATCTCCATGTACAGCTTTGCTGAATTGTTGCTGCCAGAGAATCGTAACTAAAGCATTTCTCACTTCCATCTGTTTCTGTTGTAAGCCATAATGTTACAGCAGCATTTATTCCTTCTTCCCTTTCTCTTCCCTTGCCTGCTTTTTCCCCAAGCATCCAATTTTTTAGGCCCATAACCCTGAAAATGATGAAAGTCTCCCATTGATTTCAATTGGCTTTTGTTTAAGGGCTTGATAGGAGAGAGAAAAATTGAATGATCATTCATTGAACGAGACAGATTTGGCCCAGTTCCTCAACTGGTGTAAATCAGCACGAGCACTCAGAACTCAGAGGCTCCCTGCCCTGTGCTGATGACTTAGTCCACTTCTGTGCACACCAGGAATTTTAATGATGCTGCCCTGCCCTGCCAGCACATGGACCCAGCGTGCAGCTTTTAATGCTGCTCAACAGCCCCAGCTCAGGACTGTGCATGATCCGCCTCACTCACCTTCAGGACAACCCGTGCCACGGGCTGGAAGACAGCTCTGAAGCTGCCAGGGTGTTCCCCTGGGGCACAAGCCTTTTCACTGCCACCAGGTATCCCAGTCTACTGGATCATCGCTCCCAGCAAGAGGCAGAGCATCCTGTTAATCCCAGTTTTCAAACCAGGATGCACCTAACGTGTTACCCCCGTACTCTGGACTGTGGCAATGGAAGGGTGGCACCTATCTATGAATTTACTTTGCCTCCCTTCCTCTCCTTGCTTACCAGAGGGAATTAGCCCGCCTGGGATTAGAGCAGCAAGGCAAAAGGCACGGGGAGGCTTTGCAGCAGCACGTGCCTGAGGCAAGACAAGAGGCACACCAAGCACAACCCTAAAGCCACACTGCTGCTGGAAATCCCCTGGAATTACCTTCCCCTCATGATGCAGATATTCTTTCTCTCCATAGCTCACCTGTAGGCCTGTCCAACCTGAACAAGGTGCTCCCGAGAGGGGCAGGAGAGGATATGGTGCACTACAGCACTGCCACCAGGGCTAGCAGTAAGTTTAGGGTCTGAACAAGAGTGAGGAGGCAGGATACAGGATCAAAGGTAGTCAAACCTCTGCCAAAATGTGTTTTTCCATGAGTTTTCACTTACCTAATTAGAGACATACTACAAGAGACAGTCTGGAGGAGCGAGAACCATTTGTCTACAAGCCTCTAGCATTGATCAGCTGGATCTTTCTTTCCCTGCGGAGGAGATTGCTACAGTAGTCCAGGAAAGGAAGGGGAAAAGCAAAGCAGAGAAATGAACAAGCTAACAAGAGGAAAACCTCTGGCTGGCAAGTCTCTTGCTCACCTTGATTAGTCGAGCAGGATATAGACATAAAATTACAATTGCTTCCTCCGTTCCCCCCTGCCCCCCCTCTTTGTGTGGGGAAGATGTTAAAAACGTCAGGCTTGATTTACCCTGACACACTGACTGACTCACGGCAGCTACAAATCCTCCCCACCAAACCAACCTCCCCTACCTGCCACCAGGCTGCAGATGGCCGGGGGAGGAGGGGGGAAACACCATCTCCCCCTCTTGCTGTGCACATCAAGCCAAATAACCTCTTCTTTCACACACCTCCAAAAAGCAGACAGGCAGCTTTTGTTCAGGTAGCTGACGCTGCTGCACGAGTGTGTTTTAAACAAGGCCACGCGATCTCTCCTTTGCTTTGTGCCTGTCTGTGCTCATTTTTGTTGATGCAAGAATCTGGGGATGTGCTGGAGCACACATGTTCAGCTCAATCTGACCACTGCCAACTGAATTACAGCTCAATTTCACCGGGGTGATTAGCTCCAAAAGGAGAAAGGAGACGGCAGGGGGAAAAGTAAACGCCAGCCTATCCTTGTGCAAACTTCCAAAGGAACAGCTAAAGTGTGTTTTGGATAGAAAAGCAAGAGAAAGCTCTAGGCAGGAGGGAAGGAAAAGGGGTGGATAAAAGAAGAGAGGGAAAGATCTAATAGAAGCGGATGCGGTGCAGTCTGGGATACAGTTCTGGCACGTCTCCAGAGGCCAAAGCAGTTCCTATAGGATGGAGGTTTTCTTTTAAAAATACTAATGGGCTGATTTGCAGAGCTGCCTGGCTCCCAGGTCTCCCACAGAAACTACTCCTCAAACATCATTAACATGTGTGCACTGCTGAGAAAGCCTTCCAAATACGACCCCGCAGCCTGACTGCAGCAGCCGACTCCAACAGTGCCCAAACGAGGGATGAAAAAGATCAGCCTCCCCTTGCCCAGGCACCACACACCATCCTCACAGGCCGGGGATTGCCGTGGCAGCGTCACGGCTCAGGGCTGCCATGAGGTCCGCACACCTGGCTCTTACCTCTCAAGGCCACTGCCTCAGCCCCACGGGCTCGTGGTGTCTTCCAAGCCCCCCAGGCCAGATGGTGCTGGTGGGAATCATCATGTAGCCCAGCATCGCTGCCCTTCCTTCGCCACCTGCCCCGCGCCTCCTCATCCAGCATGCAAGGTCTCACGCGGTGGGAGAAGCCTGGGGAGATCCATTCCTGAGGAAAGGAAGTGCCGTCGGTCAAACCACATCCTCCAGCACTCTGAGACCCTGAGTCGAGACAAGAGGCCACAGCAGGCATAAGAACATGGCCCCAGCAGGCATAAGAACATGGCCACAGCCTTCCCCAGGGGAGGGGGGGGGGGAAAGCAAATGAGGATGTCTATGACTCTCTTCTTGCTGCAAACCCTTTGATTACATTCAGCATCCCCAGGGATCTGCCTTCCATGATGATCTAGTCCTGCTTCGCATCTATTCTCCTCTTTTGGATTCCACAGCAGCAAGTGATGATGGAACATATATGTAATTATGCATGTCAGGAGAATGGACTTACCTTCATTTTCTTTAAACTGTTTGCTTAACGAGTTCACTGGGTAGCCCACATCACAAGATACTGCAAACCATCCTGCTCCTCTGGACTGTACTTGACTTGATCACCCCCCTCTCCCAGCTGCCTCTCTACTCAAACAACACATCTCAATCTGATTAATCTCTCCTTGCGTGGAAGCTCCCCTGTACTTTAAAGCACAGGCTCTATCTTTTGGAGGTTTCCTACACCTTTCCCCCCAAAAGGTAGTCACAATTCCAGAAGTGGCAATTTCAGAGAGAGAACTTCCCTTACCCTCCCGGTAACGCATCTGATTCCTGGGACTGACCACCACTGAATGCGGGTGAGACAACCAAACCCCACACCAATGCTGGCAAAGTGTCCCTTCCCACTGTTCCAGATACTGAGGGATCAACAAAATTGTTCATGTTGTACTTTTCAGGAGGTTGCTGGAAGGGTGCTTTCTCAAATTACTGGAGGGACCAACAAGACACATTGCGGAGCTTGGGGCTACTTGTATTTACTAGCAGAACCACTACTGAGTTTATATCTTATGTACAAAAACAAACCCAGAAACCTCTCCGTCCCAAGAGGGAGAAAACACCATTTGCGCAGTACAATACAACACAACAATTCTCAGTGACATTGGCATGCTGAGCTTCCTTTTGCAACCTCCTGGTTAAGAAAAGTTCCAAAAAACGTGTGTTGTGCGATAAACAAAAGCAGCACAGCTGGAACTCCTGTGATACAGAATCCCGTTTCTCTGTAGTTATTTATAAACTCTTCTTTCCAATAGTTGGGAGCTTCATAAACAAGAGCAGATCAATACACCTGAAAAGGTAGAGGCTGATCAGAGGGAATTAGATGACATTGGTGGATGCATCTTTCGAAATAGGAAGAGAAGAGCTGATCAAAATGTGTAGGTCAGAAAGGCCTTTTTTTCCCCCAATCAGATATTTTCTCCATTTCCAAATAAAATTTTCTAAGTGCTTGTCTTTAAAAAAAAGTGTGTTTCCTTTTCTCATACCCAAGCTGAAGTAATTTCTGATCGGAAAATTTCCCATTGGAAAATGCCAGAAACCAAATTCAACGTGGCTTTGGGAAGAGTGGCAGGGAGAGATCTGACTCGGGCCTTATTTTCCACTAATTTTTCACTCAAATCCAGTCACTGCCTTTTTTTAAGCTGTTCAGAAAAAGAAAAGCAAAAGCATTCTTTTCCCAGCAGAAGCACTGCAGCTTTTGGACAGATGCGGTTATTCTTCATGTGCGAAAAACTTACAGGCTCCCGGCGGCTGAGGCAGCCCGGAGATCACCCCCAGCCACGGGAATGTGAACACAGCGCCGGGGTTTCTCTTCTGAGAGGCCAGAAACCGTGTCCAACTCTCCAAGCCGCCTCGGAGCCACTTCTCCAAGCTGTCTGCAATCCAAATCAAATCACATCTGACTTCAGGCCAAGTTCAGGAAACTCGATTATCTTTCTCCCCCTACACGATGGGAGATGGCAGGTTGAGGGGAAAGAGGAGGAAGGAGTGAAAAATTAACACAAGCACTTAAGATGTTATGAAACTGCAATATGCATCTGTAGCCTGGCCCACGGTCCTCCAGCCCATACATTATTTAATAGAAAAGAAAGCATAAATGAGCCAGAACAATAGCTAGAGGGGGGGAGAGAAACTTATATATATATATATATATTTAATTCCTTAAACCATGCCCATTAGTTTTGTTTCTTATTTAGGATACTGCATTAATCATGCTAATATTTTACAGCCGGGCTGTACACTTTAGCCATTACTTTAATCAAAGCCATCAGCGTACCCAAGAACACGCTACCAGGTGGGAATAGCTGCTACCGCTCGCTGTTAATTACTTTGCATTTTACAGCAATCAGCAGCAGGGGCTGAGATCATAATAAATTCATGACTTATGGGTCCATAAAATCATTACCGTAGGAAAATATGTTTTATCAGGCATTCGTCGGGCTGCTGCTCAGAGAGAGATTTCTTGAAGGAAATGACACCCATGAAATTAAACCGATCCTTGCAGTCAGCAGAAATGCTAATGTGGGCGCAAACAGAGCCGAGGCTCGTGCGGAGCGCAGGGAGGGGAAGATGGAGAAGGATTTCGCCAGCCTGGAAGGAGGGGAGGCACTGGGGGAAGCCTGCTCACCCCCAGGATAGGCAGGACAGAGGGAGGACAGGGCACTGGAAGGGAAGGGAAGAACCAAGAGGAGGATGAAGGGCTGCTAAGGAGTCTCAGCTTCATCACTGCCACAGCCTGAGCCTGCAGGAACATTGCTCCATGGGGCATCTCAGCACAGGGACACAGAGGGAAAACTTACTCACACCCTTCCAACAGGAGAATCATAGAATCATAGACTATCCTGAGCTGGACGCCACCCACAAGGACCATCGTGTCCGGCTCCTGGCCCCGCACAGAATCCCATCGTCAGCCTGAGAGCGTTGTCCAAACACTTCTTGAACCCTGGCAGAGAGGGATCCTGCCAGATAAAGACGCACCGCTGAGCTGATGTGCAGCAGCTTCATCAGCCCGAGCTATATTCCCTCTCCAATGGCAGTTTCCCAGAAGGAAATTCACAAAATCTCTTTGCCTAAATAATGACGCCGAGGGCTTTGCACACAGGGAACGGCAGCTTGGCCTGAACTCCCTATACCCAAAAAGGGTCAACCAAAGGCAGGAGCTTTAATTCAATCCCCTAAAAGCCCACACAGGTTACATGGGATGTGATCAGTGCAGGACCTGCTCCACACGGAGCACAGCAATGCCACTGCAGTAACATCGAGGGCAGCAGCGAAATCTAGCAGTGCCAAATTGACATAAAGAAGCAATAAAGAAGCCTCAGGATTTGAGAAGCATGAAAGGAGCCTAAATGAACTTGCTGAATATTTTCTAAGTCTTTTCTGCACTTGCATAAAATCCCATGGCACTTGCAGAGTCATTAGCCCTGCCAGTTCCTAAAAAACAAACAATAAGTTCACTTCTGATTTTTTTTTCTTTCTTTTTTTTTCAATCTAAGATCAACTGAGTTTTCTTTGGCAAGAAGCCACTGGCTCTTTAGAACTCTCGTGTTTCTTGGCCTGTGAAAATGAAAAAGTGAAATGCCAACTAGAAAATACCCCCAAAGTGTTAAATTGGCTAAGCCCTTGTTTTTTTGCTGTTTGTTTCAGCCTGAAAATACTAAGGAAGCTCAGTCATAGCTGGTTTGTTTGGTTTATTCGCCTCTTCCAATTACACTGTGCAAACAGGGAACATTATTTAGTGTTATTTAAGCATGAAATTATAACAGATCATTTTAAATATCAAGGCCCTAAAAATAAATCTTTCTATCAAGGCACAGCAGGTCTAGATCTACTAGCTTGTTAACATCCACCAGGGCGGGCAGAAGGCGGGAAAACCCTGGTGGAGAGCTCCACGTGCGAGAGATTTGTTCCTTTCCTTTCTGGGATCATGAAAGCCTGGGCAGTTCGGCTCCAGGACTGCACTGCTGGGGCTGGCATCTGAAGGAACATGGAAGCAGAACCAACAGTGTGGCCAGAGCAAAGCTGATACCCCCAGAACATCCCGCACAGTGCCCTGGGCTCTCCCACTCCTACAGAGCCCAGAGGAGCAATGCCAGCTGAGAGCCACCTGCGATCTCCAGGGAAGATCCCTCTGGGCCTCACCTCCATGAGACACGGTCTGTAAGAAGGGTTTTGTTATTCCCTTCACCCCAGGTGCTTTTCCTACAAGAAAAGCCTGCCTGCAGCAGCCCACACAGCTCTGTGTGGCACCTGCACGCCCATTCCATGGACAACGGGCCCCCACACCCTTATGGCTAAATCAGGATTCTCGGCCAGAACGCATCACGGTTCCCTCTCCGGACCCTGCACCTGGATTTCTTTCCCTTAAAATCTAGGGAGACATGGGAAAATGCAGAGTGCACAGAACACCCAGCCCATGCTGGCCAAAAGGAGAACACGTGGACCTGCACCGTGGGAGATGCTCCCAGGTCTAGTTGAAGCTTGCCGGAGATTTCCACACCATAGCCAATAAGCCAATATCACACAGAAATAACAGCCCCAGAGCTACATTAGCCTGACACCAACCTTCATCCAGATTCCAGCTACCTTGGGCTACACCAAAATGTCCTTGCTGTCCTACCTGGGGCCTCAGAGCAAGCCCCAGGGCTCGGGTTGCAGAAATGCTTATGCCAAAACCTCCTGTGCGGCCCCATCGGCCACAGAAAGACAACCACAACCCCACTCCCCAGCCCCACGGGGCGAGCTCCCCTCCTGCCAGACCTTCCGGTGCTGGACGAGAGGTGATGTGCCAACAAAAACTCCTTGTGTACAACAAGCTGTGGGTAAGAGCAGGTTGTGGCAGAGCTCTGCTGTCCCCAGACATGCTGCTTTTCTTTGCAAGCTGTCTTTACCTTAAGAAACCCCAATCACTCTAAACCCTGCGAGTAAATTGTTCCACACACAGCCCAGACAGCTGCTCACTGCTTGGCATTGCCAGCCTGGCTTCAGCCCTGGCTGAGGGAAGCAAGACCTGCAGCCAGGTGCTCCATCGGCCCCTCAGGAGCTCCTAACCAAGCAGGGCAAGCAAGCCACAGCCTCTCTGTGTGACAAACTGGCTTTCTTTGGGTTTGCCTCTCTCATCCATCCCTCTCCTACCTGTCCAAGGAGCAGGAATGATCCAAATCACACTTCAACATATCTGTGTGTCAACACTCTCCAAGATTCAGAAGGGCAACAAAACACAGTGAGCCATAAGGAAAACCTTTGCCTGGAAAATACCTCACACTCCAGCCAAGCCTACCTTCACCCTCCAGGAATTAGGCCAAATTACCTGAGCTAGACCCTCCTGTGTGGCCCACGGCCGGACCATCACCTTTTTGCTTCCCTATAGTGGGTTCCAGGTTGACAGTTCCTATTGGGGCCATAAGTAACTTCATCTGACAGGTACTGCAGCCTGGAGATTTCCCCTTTAAGGCCCTACCCAGCTATAAATATCCTTTTCTTCTTCAGGGAAAGAGCGTCTGACCCAAAGTGTATGAAGCTTCCTGACAGGCTGGGAAAAGAGAAGAGGTTTAAATGTCAGCTAAAACAATCTTCATTTTCTTTTCTAAATTTGTAAAGCTCCCCGAGTCACTGGAGTGAGGAATTTGCCTGTTTGAAGTTCAGCCTGAAAATCCTTTTGCAAAATATTTGCTGAAACACAATGATGTTGGAATTGGAGGGGATTAAAACAGCTTCAGTCCTTGCCCCATCCCCCTGAAGCCCCTCTTTAAGAGGGTTTCTGTAAAGGCAGACTTAGGTCCCCATGTCTTGAAGGCACGATACAAAGGAGAGAGGGAAGGAAATAAAAACGTAAAGCTCCTAACATCACTATTATTGAAATGCCTCATTTGACATTTTGACTGTTTCAATTAGCTAACAAGGAATGCTCCACTTAATCCACCCTCAGATACTGAAGGAAACCAAGTCTTTCCCTTCCCCCATCCCAGATCCGGCCTGGCAGCTACTTCCCAGCCTCCAGAGAAATCCCAGCCTGGGTGACGGCTCCTGCCCCGGGGCAGCCGACAAGGCAGAGCATACCCAGCCCAATGCTGGCTGACATTAGGGAGCATCCTTCCCTCAAACCCTGGGCACAGCATCAGAAAGTCCAGGGAGGAAGGAGAAGGGCACCCCAAAAAACCACTGCCAGTGCCTTTCCTTACCATTTTGGGGAACGCAAGAGCAATGTGGTACTGTTGGACCAACAGAGGGGCCTCTCTCCCTCATCAGGATTAACCAACAAGGAGCCCTGGCTGGTTTGAACCGCACCGAGCTGAAAAATTACCCTCAGTGATTCAGTACCCGCAAGAGAGGATGAAACACTGTGAAAACACTTCCCACCTCCCGCACACGGTTCTGGGCTAATTCGATTGGGTCCCTTTTATTTCTCCAGGATTTATCCGCCGCTGTGATTTTCCGCCAAGGAAGCCGAAGTGCCGGGAGCTCTCCTGTCAGCACGTGTAACGGCCAGAGCCTTCCTCCACGGAGCGTTTTACGACCTTTAAACACACGCACACACACTCTCCCCATCCCACGGGTGAGCTCCTGCCTGGGAGGGGACTCGTGGCCATTACAGGGGAGATGCTCCACACTCCATAAAGTCAGGGCGGTCGCCTTCGGCTGGGGGAGCTCTCGGGAAGATTGATTATCCTAGCAGGAGCACTTTCTTTGCTCTGGGCAGAAAAACAATTCACCAGCTCTTCCATGGCTGGACTTCCACAGACAACTCTGCAGGCACCAACGAGAGGATTTTCTCCCACGTTTGGAGGTGGAGGAGCGGGCAAGGAATGACGCAAACAAAGCCACGCAGATGTTTGATGTCCACGGGACAACATCTCATCCAAATCACTGGGGTGCTGGAGGCAGTAGACACTTATAGTCCCTTACAGGCAATGCTGTCCACCTTTCTTCATATTTGAAGGGATCAAGAGACCGAAAAAAGCCGCAGTGCTGGGTTAATGGTTGGACTTGATGATCTCAGAAATCTTCTTTGGCCTTAATTATTTAAGTGGATTGAGGTGTGGAGAACTACCTGGTCTAACTACAAGGACTTTCAGGTCCAAACTGGAACGTCTGGAATCTGGCAGGGAGGAGTAGGAGCTGCCTGACAGACTGCAGAGGAAGGCAGAGGCAATGCATCAAAAGTCAGCAAAAGCCCTTTTTTTTGGTGTAAGAACCCGGTTTCTCCCTTTCTTCCCATAAAGAAGGTCTAGCACAAGTGATGGCACAAATCCTGCCCATTTTATGCCAACCATGACCTCAACCTGTTTGTTCTGTCCCAACAAACAGCAATACTCTCCATGGGAGAAGAGCAAAATTAGGGCCATTTGGAATAGCCTGTTCCACTGCGACTTTAATAACTCCCACACCTGTGGCAAGCTTATACTAACAAGAGATTCAATTTCCTCTACCCATGAAAATAAACATCACAACAGTACAAATGTTCCCAGGATCACCTCAGTAGAACCTGTCTTCCTTTTGCACGGAAACCAGCTGGCTTTCAGAGTTGTGTCAGATGCCCCCAGCTGCTGAACACCAAGTTAACTTCCATCATGGGGCTCTCCTCAGCAAAAGGCTCGGCTGTAGTTCAGAAAAACATACGCGTGTCAGTCAGCACTTAACTGGGTGTTAGACTGTGCCAGGAGAACAAAGAGTTTATCCAGGTGCACGAAGGCTTTGTGGGAAACTGACCCTAATCCTCTCCTGAAATACCTTGGCTATCTTTGAGCTCCCAGCCCCAACAAAAGGCACACACACCATCGTAAATAAGATTCGTAAGAAACCCCACATCCAGCCTCTAAGCAGTGCTGGAGTTATGTCAAATAATCACTCGTGCTCAGCTTCACTTTGAGCCAGTCCCAGCGCTCCCCTGCTCCATGACCGCTGGAAGGGATCACTGCCTCTCTCCTTGTTGCCAGCCTCCCGAGCTCATGGACAGCCCATAACCAGCTGTCCTTGTGCCAGCATCTGCTTACTCTCAACAGTTCTTCTCCCAGAGTGCATCACCTCTTATCACGCCTTGATTTTGTGAAGCCAAACTCGGGTGTGATAGGACCTGCGTGATCCTGAGTTTCTCTGCAGGCTCCTTTATGCCTGCTCCCGTTTGACCTCACGGGTCTTCAGAAAGGCTGGTCACAGTATCCCCATTACTCCTGATGTGGTCTCACCAGCCCGGCTGACCGCAGAGCTAGCATTTCCCCCAGCAACATCTCACTGGGGCTTCCAACAACCCCTGCTACTCCAGCCTTGGCTGAGTCTTGTCATCCTGGTGAATCATAGAATATTCTGAGTTAGAAGGGACCCACAAGGATCATCAAGTTCAACTCCTGGTCCTGCACAGGACATCCCCAACAATCCCACCATGGCTGCCAGAATTCAAGGAGCACGTCCAAATGCTTCTTGAATTCTGGCAGCCGTGGGGCTGTGACCACTTCCCTGGGGAGCCTGTTCCAGTGCCCAACCCCCTCTGGGTGAAGTACATTTTCCTAATATCCAGCCTAAGCCTCCCCTGACACAGATTCATGCCATTCCCTCGGGTCCTATCACTGCCTCACCCAAGCTTTGCTCCTCTGCTTTCACACCACAGAAAGATTAGCACAGAGAGCTGGAAAGGTCCTTCGTTCCTGGGAAAGGCAGCTGAAATCTCACCAACTCAGCCCAGCGCCCAGGAGCTCCCTTACCCACCAACAGAGCCACACCTTCATGGAAAAAAAGCATCACTGGGCCTGCAGAAGGGGACCAACTTCTCCATCCCAATCTCCCAGACAATCCGTAGGCACCAAATACCTGCTGCATCCCAAGCAGAGGTGCCTCCATTAATCACAGCCTTCTGCAGTTAAAGTTATTTAATTCAGAGGTGAGAGAAGCTGCTCAGCTGTTTATGTCCAAGGGTTAAACTTGCCCCAGCCGCACACTAAACATGTTTTTTACAATCTGGCAGTGATCCTTGCCTATTAAGCATCTCTGGCTTCAGAGAAGAGGTATTGATTTATTTCACTTTTATGGCTGGAGGTATTTATTCCTATTTGCTTTCTTGCTTCTTCACCCCAGCTGGGATGGGGGAACGAGGAGGAGAAAAAAAAACCATTACAAAGCTGGTGGAGCCAAGAGGTGATGACTCACAGCTTTCTGATGGAGGGCACGAAGGCTGGGACAAGGGAGGTGGGGACCAGCTCTGGGGCTACGCCAGGCTTTGTCACAGCTTTTATTTTTGCAATGAAAAGAGGAAAATGTGTGGCTGGAAGAAAAGGAAATCACATCAAACTTCAGAGGGAAGGTTCCTATCGAAGTTGCGTCCCCATAGGGTGCTTTGTGAGTTAGAGCTTGATTGATTTGTACCAGCTAAGGACCTCAGCAAATCTCTCCTGTGGGAAGAATCTTAACGCTTTCCCATATCTTAAAGCCAATCTAGAAAGGAAGATAAAACCATACAGCTGCAAGAGAGAGCATGGACTAACATCCCTGATTTTAGCCCACTCCCCATTCTGCCACAGAGAACCATTTCCAGGCCAGGCTCCCAGGCAGGGCCCCCACTCCAGTGTCTAACGCTGTGTTTCCACCTCCTCCTGTTACAGCTGATGCTGGGATGTGGCTGGCTTTGTTCCAGAGGGCCAGTACAAACACAGACTGGCATTTGCACCCTTCCAGATGTTTCTTGGCACGCAGTGAGGTGCCATGAGATGCCTGGGGATGTGATGAAAGCAACAAGAGGACAGTTCAGACCCTCCAATAGAGCAGATGCTCTGGCTCACGGCGCGACTCCCATCTCCCGTGCCCAGCATGTTCTGCCTCCTAGTTGGGAGCTGGCTTCTCAGAAATGCCAAAAAAGTCGCTCACTATGAAAAAACCAATCACATCCCTTTTCAGCAGCATCCAGTGTCAATGTATCAGCCTTAAGCTCTGCCACAGAACCTTCTCACAACACAGGACCAGACATAAAGCATCCTGCTCTCCTGTGGCTGCCTGGACTATTTGGGGACATGGTTTAGAGGTGAACACAGCAGTGCTGGGTTAACTGTCGGATCAATGATCTTAGAGGTCTTCTCCAGCCTTAACAATTCAATGATTTTGGTTGCAGGCATGTTTGAGGAGATGATGCTTTTCACTCCCATGTGCAGGTAATGCAGATTCAACACAAGCCTGTGGGCTGTAGGCACCATCTTAGGACTTCTGGAAGCACAGTTCACGTCTCAGTTTCTGAAATCCCAAAGTGCAGGGTTTGGGGACAGAAAGTGAGCAAAGGCCTGACTAAAACAGG
This sequence comes from Mohoua ochrocephala, assembly GCA_013398855.1. NCBI lineage: Eukaryota > Metazoa > Chordata > Aves > Passeriformes > Acanthizidae > Mohoua > Mohoua ochrocephala. The sequence continues at coordinate 267,945 of VZTA01026990.1, forward strand.
GAAGGCTGGGAGAAAGAAGGGGAGGAAAGAGCCAGGGGCTGTGGGGAAGAGGGCAGGAATACCTGGACAGGAGAGATGGAGCAGGCCCTGCCTCAGCAGGGAGAACTGAAAGGCGTTTGAGGGAGGTGGGAGATGCACTTTGGAAGTTCTGGAGTAAGAAGGGTTGAGGGTTTGGAACCCCATACAGAGGAGCAGCAGTCCTGGAGCACAGAGCACTCCAAGTCAGGGCCTGAAAAAAATAAAACCAAAAAACGACAGTAAAAGCTTTCTGGACACAGTATAGAGCCACTGAAAGACCCTTCTTTGCACCCCACTGAATCTGCAAAACCCAGGGTCTCCCATCAGTCCCCAAGGCTGCAAAACTCTCCTAGAAGCCTTGTGTATCCTCTGACAATTTAGCCTAGCCCTGAGAAAGCAGAATTTGAGCTCCCATCCTATCTGTTTGTTTGTCATCCCTCCTGCTTCAAAGAGAAGCCCGCATTTCCATTCGTCAAACACAACATGCAGATAGAGAAGGAATGAAAGGAAGAGGTGGGCCGGTGGCAGAGAGCACGGAGCCGCCACTGAGCGCAGCCGGTTCACGCTTCATTAGCATCCTCTCTCACCAAGCTGTGAGCACAGCCTTGCAGTCTGGCTACACACAGACAGGCAGGCAGGCAGGGAAGGAGCACATTTTCCATTTGGAGCCCACCTCCCCCCTTCCCAAACCCGCCTAACCCCCGTGGAGGCTTCCTTGGGCTCAAAGGTGCACACTTGTGCTCCAGCGTCTCCCGCGCTAGTTAAATATACCTTCAGGCAAACGTCAGGAGCGAGCCCGGTTTGAAACTTACTGTGTTGTCAAGATGACAAGCGCTCTGCCAGGCTGTTAGTCTCTGCTGCCCTTCCTGTGTCTGTTCCCCCTCCCCTTCTCCTCATTAGAAGTTCCCTTGATAAACCTAGGCTGGGTATTTTTTTTTTTTAATCATTTAAATGTTTTCTTAACTTCAAAACATCAACAGCTGCAGGACTGAAAGAAGAACGATGTTTTTACACCAATACAGACAGAGATTCAGCCTGCTACAACACGGCAGGGTGGGTTCATGGACGGGGAAGAGCCCCAGCGTATTGTACTCGTGTGGCCACAAGCAGGGGCCCAGCCTGGAAGTCTCAGTTCCCCACGGGCTGCTGCTGCCTCACCCAGCCTGGCAATCCTGACGAGGGAGTTGGGAGCATGTCAGCACATCCTGCAGCCTCATTTACCTCAGCTTTCTCCATTCTCATGTCCAGTATGATCTTCAAAGCCCTCAGTTTCTGTCCTCCACACAACAGCCTTCATAACCCCAACCCATGTTTATGTGAGGCTGGTGTCAAGGATGGACCCAGAGTGTGGATGACGCTCATAAGCATCACAGCACAAAGCAAAAAGTCCCGAGGAAGGAGCCCACAAGCCAGGCAGGAGCACAGACTGAGAGACAGACATCTGGAAGCCCAAAACACAGGCTAGGGATGGAGCTCGGCAGCCCACGGCTCAGTCACCACTGATGCCAGCACGAGACTGCAGTAGCCCACAGGACAATTTGTCTCGTTGTGCTCAATGCCTTTGCCTTCAGTAAATTCTGCCCCTCCCTACGTGGCAACCTCAGGGCGAGGGGGACCAGCCCGTTACCCCGTTCCTCCAGCACGGGGTCACCCTCGCAGGGAGAGGCACCGAGGGCTGACTGTTCTTGGTTCTCTGCAGGACAGACAGCACGGGAGGGTCGTTAGTTTGGCTTTCTCCTTCCTGGCCTACTTCTCAGTCTCCGTGTCTCCATGTCCTTGGATTTCTGCTCTTAATTACTGGATCTTTTAATCTTATTGGTTAAGGGTTTGAGAAGCACAAAGAAGCTCCTCTTGAGAGCAAGGTGAAGCACTGAACCTTCCTACAGGCCTTTTCTATCATATCCACCTGCCTGGGTTCCTCACAGCAAAAAAAATAACTCCTTTTCCCTGTTAGATGGGCTAGAAAGCATCTTCACTAGCAGCCCAACTCCTGGAAGAGCTTGCTTTAAGTCTTGGCCAAGCCATTGAATCGAAGCAGCTTGAGATGGAAGATGAATTATGCATTCTCCTCTCTTGCCTTCTTTGACTCCAGTGGCTCTCACAGCATCTCCAAGCAGCAGCAAGTCCTGCAGCTGGGGCTAAACGGTCATAGGGGTCTCCCTACCTCACCGGGACTCTTCCCACGTGGTTCTCCAGGGCTGGCTCCCACCCCTTCCACGAGCACACACAGCATCTGGCACTGGGTCTCCAGCCTGAGCAGGGGCTTCTTGGTACCACTGACAAATAAATAACCACGATTAGCTCCTCTAAATGAGCATTCCCATCTTCTAATAAACATCGTAAAAAAGGAGAAATGAGCCTTAATTCACTTTTATTGTCACAACTGACATGTTGCAAGATCTTAATTGGACTGAAAAGAGTTTCCAGTAAGGAGATGCTGTTTAACTAACTCATTAGCAGCAGCCTGACAGAGAAGGATGCTCCAGTTTTAGGAAAGGGAAAAGAAAAAAACAGATCCCACTGATTCTCCACCTGCCCATGCCCCAGACAGCCTCAGGAAGGAACACAGTGAAGAGGCTCTTCTTTACCTCAGGCACACAGCAGCGTGCAGCACACACCCACTCAAACATCTGCCCTGTGTTCCCTTCCACCAATCAAGAATGACCCCGAAAAGCGACCTGTGGGCAGAGACCCTCGAAATGAAAATATTTGAGTCCTTCACAGTTCCCATTCCCATGCACTACCTACAGGATATTCAAAAGTTCCTGAGCAATGAGAGCTTCACCTCCTCTCCAGCACTGTTTCCACCCTGGGGTTCTCACAAGGTCTTGGGATGCATGGCAAGGAGTGCAGTTCCTCATCTGTCTCCCAACAAGCAGAGGGACTGCTTTGCCTCACCTATAGAAGAAATAGATTAACCCAGAGACTGATAAAACACGACCCCAACAAGGCAAACTTTCCAGCAAATTCTAAACCCCAGGGACAGGAATGGAAAACACCGTGCAGGTGTCACAGCCAGCCCAGCATCAGCTGCACCCCAGCACCTCTGGCTCGGACAGACAGACAGCTCTGCACCAGTTGTTCCACCCAGCAGATCTGGAGCAGCGCCTGGCTGGTTTACTCCAGCTCTCTCTGTCCCAATGCAGATAAATTTAGTTTTCTGCTCTCGCTGCCTGGGGAAGAGTAGGGAGGGGGAGCTGACATCTTTCAAATGAGACCTTAAAAATAAGCTGTCTGCATGTCTGGACGTTGAAGAATCCCAGGCAGAGCTTTGCCGGGGTAAAAGAGCTCGTTCCAGCACCCTTAACCAGGCTGTACCCTAACCAGGCTGCTACCCAGCCAGAAACAGCTGCAAGCATGACTGGCATTTCTCGCTGTGCCCAGGGTGCTCTGGGGGTGCCACCACGCTGTGTGCCACGTACACATGCAGTGACAGCCCCTGCTCTTCATTTCTTCAGCTCTTCGCAGAGATCTGGAGGACAGGAGCCAGAGCAGAGTCAGGAATAAAAGTCCAGACTGCCCATTTTCCACAACTGTCACCCACTCCAGTCACTAGCCCAGCTTCCCTCCCAGAGGCACTTGCTTTCCCTGGGGCTGAAAGCTGCTCTGTAAAGGCAAGTAAGCATTTGATAAAGAAAATAACAGGATGAATAAAACCATGTGTTTGTACAAGAAAGCTTTTGCTCTGATCTTTAGTGCTGCAGTATGTTTTGACCTACTATTGCAAGACTCAGCTACATCTTCCCTCCTTCCAAATGTGACAGAAGGCGAAAAGGAAGCTGCGGCTGATGCCGCAGAGCCCTGTGCTGGGATTCCAGCTAACAAACAGCCTCGGCAGAGCTGCCCACACAGACACACGGCTTAAACTCCACACCCTCTGCTCCCCTGTCACCTGCAGGAGAAGTGCACGGGTACACACACACACACACGGGCCTGATTCTCCGCTCAGACACTCGGTGAAACGCCGGGAGCCTCCAACACAAGGAGAACCCCACCCACGAGATGATACACTTCCTAATGAGGGCTGGCATTTACCAGCTACCACAAGGATCCTATATCACCCAGAATAAAACTCACAGGCAGAACCACCCCTGCTTGGACAGGGCCGGTAGCAATAGACCTCATCCACCCAACACTTACGAGGAGCTGAGGTTTGCCGGTGGCATCGGCTCTTGTGTGGCATTCAAGGGGAGGATCGATGACTCCAAGCGGCCTTTGCTGTACAGCCTCTCTAAGCTGTCTGGCTACTACACAACCCTGTTGGCTTATCAGTTCTGTGTTGATACAGAGGAAAAAGGGGCTCTAAGCACTTCTATCAGAAGGTTGCAGAGTGATGAAGACCCCAAAAAGCACTAACAAGCTCCTGGGATCTCACCCAGGACAGGATTGAAACTCCAAGGTTTGTTCGAGAGAGCTTGAGCACCAACTCTTCTTCAGCACAGGCAAGCTCTCAACTATACGCAATCCGAGTGCATTTTTGCAGTGGGCTCCAAACCCTCACTGGACATGCCTCATCTGATTTACTATTGCTGCCGTGGAAGGTGGATTTATTCCCAAATTTAGCAGCTGCCAAATCACCGTGAGAGTGTTCACATGGGGATTTGCCACAAGCTTTTGTTAAGCCAGGGCAGGACTTGCACGCTGAACAGCCCTTCCCTCGAGAGCAAGCAGTGGCCTCACTCCATCACAGCGTGGGTTGCTCATTAGGTATCTCCCTCTTGCCTAAATCCAGTGGTGATCCTCTTTGGAGCCGGTCCCTCACCTTTCAAAGATGACACAGTGACAGGAGACAAGGAGCTGACATGGAAAAGAGGACTGCTAAACTTCAACCCCAGCTTGGCATGCAGGGCGCATGGCAGCAGGTTTACTTTTTCAGCAAGCAAGTTTCCTTTCTTCCAATCAACTCTGAGGCAATAAGAAGTGGGTTTCAACAGGGCATAAATCTGCCAGCAGCATATCAAGGCTTCAGAATAGCAAGGGCACAGACAATTGTCCAGCAGAAAAGAAAAAAAAAAGGTCAGAGCAGTAACTCTTCCAGTATTTGTTCCACAAACAGAGAAGGTTTACACAGCTTTTCTGGGCAATTATAGGGCAGGAAATAAATCTCAACAGAAACTCATCTTCTTCCTCCTCTTTTTGCAGCCAAATCTCTTTGCCTCCCGCCCCTAGCAATGTCCCCAAAATGCTTTGCAACAAGATGTCAGTTACACAACCCAAGGCTGAGCCCCAAGAGCCGGTGGAGAAGTGTATTAAATTTAATAGCATTGCTCCAGGTAATCTATGACCACTTATAATCAATTGTCCATGCCCGCTGCAGCATGACTGGAGCCATTTTCCCAGGCTGCAGGTGCAGGACTGGCGGAGAAAGCTCCTGCGTAGGCTGGAGCCGGGAGCGAGCTGTCGCACGGCCTTGAGAGGCTGAGAGACAGCCAGGCAGCTCACCTCTGCTGCCACACTCCTGGAAAGCCAGGCTCCAAGGTCGCCTGGGGGACTGGAAAGCCCAGGCACGAGCACGCCAAACCCAAAGAGACTATTATCTGTGCTGGGGGAAAAACAAGGAGGAACCAGTCTCTCTCCTTTGGCATCAACTCAAGGAGGCAAGAAAAGGATCACTGTCTGTTTTATGCAGAGGGAAATGATGCGCAGGGAGATAGGAACGATTTCTCCTCTACTGTGGCAGAGCTGGGAAACGATTGGCATCTCCTGCAGCCCCTGAAGTCCAGTACCCCTTCCGTACTTTGCAACACCAGCATCATTCCACTGGTCAGGAGCAGCTCCAGGCTCCTCCACAGTGCTGAGGGGGAGCATGAGCAGCCCTGGGCAAGGGGCGAGGCTGGGAGAGCTAGGCCAGGCGGGCAGAGGGGAGAGGGAGGGGATGGAGTACAAGAGGAGAGATTCAGGAGCAGGGCTCGCTCCTCCCATCCTTGCCATGCAGGAAGGAAACACTGTCACACCCATCTCAACACTTCCCTTAGTGGAAGTGGTAGGAATTAGCTGAAGAGGAGACTGTGCCAGATCCCAGGTCACCTGTTGTCACCACACCAGCCAAGTTCAAGCAAGATCTGGGTCTAGCCTCTATTTCTGGTCCACAGAGTAAACCTAGTTCTCCCAAGCTGAGGGTACACTTAGATTCATAAAACCCCAAGGAGCCGCAACGTGTACAAGTGGCCCAGAGCTTTGCTGAATATGGTGCTTGCCTTCCACGCTGCTCAGCTCTCTGGGAACCTTGGCAAGGGGCTGAGTTTTGTTGCCAGCTTCCAGGAGGGCTGTAAGAGGGAAGAGTTGCAGGACCCCAGTCTACGTGTGCTGCATTGCACAGCGCCCAGGGGCAGGAACACATCCCTGGCTTTCTGAGTCGTCCTCTCCTCTTCTTGACCACAAATGGGTTGAGTCCATGATCAAACGTGGTCAGAAGCCAAGTGAGATCGGCCCCAAGCTTGAAGCAAAGCTATCAAGTGCAGCCAGTGAGGGACAGCAGCCTTCAGGCTCCCTCCATTTTTCTCCCTTGACACTTCTATGGACAAAGAAAGTACCTGTCACGCTGGCATCCAGCAGAGAAGATAAACACAGGCACAGCCTCTGAGGTGTGGTCTCCATCCGGCACGGCAGCAGAAGCCCTGGGGAGGGAGGAGGGTACTGAGCCCAGCATCCCCATCACTCAGGCACTGAGCGGAGCCAGGTGCAGGGAGGAGGTGACAGCAAGTGACAGCTCCAAGTGTGCAGGAGCAATTACGGTCCTCTCTCCAGCAACATTTCCCTTCCCTAAGCTCCCAGCTCTCCTCCAGCCAAAGACAAGGCCCTAGTTCCACACCAGGCAGCCTCCACACACATCGGGAAGAGCAGACCCCCTGTCTGCATCCTCGAGCACACAGGGGAAACGAGCTGAGCTTTGCCACAGCAAAGGACACCCACCACCTCCAAAAGCCCTGCTGCCTCCCTGACCAACAGGCAATTGTCCGAGCACTCAGACCTGAGCCAATTTCATCACGTGGAAGGGAAGGTCAGCCAGAAAACTACTGTCCAGCCTGCTAAAACCGCTGGTCCCCTGAGGTCACAAAATTCAAGCCACTTTCACTGAGGAAGCGATAAGAGGCAGCGGGGTGCTAAGCTGTCCACTTCAGCCCGGCGTTAATCTCGGAGCCTGGCACGGAAGGGATCCACAGAGCTCGCCTGGGAAGCAGCTGCTGGGCTCCTGAACAGAAACACTGCCATCTAGAGGCCCATTGCCTTGCCTGGGAAAGGGGCTGGGAAAATCTGGGAGGAATTTCCACGCTCCCCAGGTACCCGTGTGGAAGAGAGCTGTCAGAAGGGACAAGGAACCTGAGGTTTGGGAGCACAGCATAGGTCAGACTCCAAGAGATTTCAGTCACCATTGCTCAGAGACCTTTAAGGGATGTTGCAACACTTGGGTCTTTCTTTTCTCCTTAGAAGAACTTGGTCAGAGCTTGGGTAACAATTGTTCCTTCTGCTTTGGAGCGTTTGAAAGCTTGTCTTGCCCTCGGCAACCCACTTGGAGAGCTGTGAGCTGGGGAAGCTTCTCTACGCCCTTGGGCAGACCATGCTGAGGGGACTGAGCTGTCCTGTGGGGACACACCGATGCAGCATCACTGCGGTGCCCGTGGAATGGAAATAAGTGTGAAAGCACCCAGCTCAGCCGTGGATCTCAAACTCTTTCTGCACACAAGAAAAGTGCCAACCACCCAAAGTCCTCTGTGAAGGTAGGCTCAGATCCCAGCAGACACCACTTGAAACCAGGCCCATACTCCACAGAGAGACATTCTCCAGAACATTTTTTGGCCCATGCTCCTCTCCGAGTCAACAGCCCCTCACTGCTGCCTCTATCCCACGAGACCAGAGCGGCCCGTCACCAGCACCTCCTCGTCAGCAGAGGGAGGCAGGTCCTCCACAGAGCAACACGGTTCAGGCAATGGACACATGGGACACTTGCAGGGCTGCCCGCAGTGTCCTCCCCGGCGCGTTCAGTGTCGCAGAAACCACACCTACCCCAAAGCACCAGGAAGGGGGAGAGCACGGCAGCCTCTACCCTTTCCCGTGATACATGAACCAGCAGCCAAGGCCCAGCATTGCTCCTGTGGCTGAGATGGCGGCCTCCACAGCAGGGGAGAGCTGGACAAGAAGCTGGGCAGATCACAGGGGAGAGGACGAGCCTGGGCATTCAGCTGAGGTCAAAGGTAACATCCTCACGTTAGGTAAAATAAGGCTGGCCCGTTGAAGTCACTGGTGTGGACTGGATTGTACCGGTGAAGAACGGGAGCTGGAGCACGCAGCCTCCAAGCTGAAGAATCCTCTCAGCCCTACAGAGCAGCCTGCAAGCAAGATGCAGATGTCTAGCACTTCACTGGTCTCACTCTCCAAGATCCCCAGCAACAGCACTACACAGTCACTGTCACACCCAGAGGGCAGCCCGGACCCCCTAACTCTGCCCCACGGTGGGTGCACACCCTATTGTGATCCACTGCCCCAGCGGTGGGACACGCCAGTGCTCCCTCCACCTCTGCAAGCTCACCTGGGAGCGTCAAGCACATCCTCAAATCCAGACCAGTGCTTAGTCGGAAAGCTTTTGTCAGCAAAGATTAATTTCTGTGGTTTGCAGGTTTCTACCTGAGCTACCTCGGAGCCTGAGCTCTCTGGGGAGGAAAAGAAAAGATAATAAAATCCCCCGAATGTGTGATCAGAAAGGAAGCCTGATCGGGTGTCCTGCAGTCCTCTCACGTTTTTAAACTGGTGAATCACTGGAACTACTAAAGAAAAGAAAAATCACCTAGCCTGAGCCCTGGAAATCTCATCTGGGAAGGTGAGAAACCAGAAAAACACACTTGAGCACAGGTTTTGAAAAGAAACCACTCCTCACTCTTAATTAGGGCTTGTCCAGACGAGGCAGCCATTAAGGTGCTTGCACAGGGAGCTGTGGTTAGTGTCCACTAATGGATGAGTAAGAAGACACCTCAGGATTTAAGCTACCGGTGCCTCCGAAGACCGATGGAGGGGAGGCTTCTTGGCAGCTCTCTCTTCCTCTCCTCCTCGGTCAGCGGGCTGGTGATGGATGTCTGCGTGCCAGCCCTCCTCTCCCACAGCACATCATTTGATTTGCCGCAGACACGGGGCTGGAGGTCCCCGGCAGCGCTCCGCGTGCCAGGAGAGGTCACCGTCTCTTTGAATAACGTCTTCTTAGAGTGCCAAGAAGTGACATCAAGCTTTGCCCCCTGCCACCCCCCGGCATCACAGGGATGCTAGTCAGAGTAGGGGTGAGAGGAGGCGCGTTCCCCGCCGTCTCTGCTGCCCGTGCATGATTTATACCGGCTGTGTCAGATGGACAGGTACAGACGGGGGACCGAGATGGATGGGGATACTGCTCTGCTCCACGCCAGCCCAAGGCTTCCTCCACGTCCCCTCCACGGAGGGCTTGCCCAGGGTAGATTACTGTTTGTATGCAGGTGTTTGATGGGAGAGCATCTCCTGGGGATGTCACTCTGCAAGGGGCCATGTTGGACAACACAAAATGCTCAGAAGATTCGCTGCTGAGGTCCTGAGACAACATGTGAGGCAGCAGCATGCTGACACAAGAGACACGGATCGCATAAAAGGCACTTGCATTCTTATATTCCTTTCTCAATCTTCCCTCTCCATCCCAGCACAGGCTTGCAAAGCCTGCCTTCTGCTCTCTGACCCTGCTCTGACAGGCACAGCTGGTCCACAGACCAGCAGGTCAGACAAACAAGCGATGGCACGTGGCTCACAGAGCTGGGTAGGAACAGCTGAAAGGCATAAGAGACAGACCCAACCACACAGGGAGTCAGCACTGTGAGCAAGGACCCCTGACCCCAGGTCTTGGTTGGGAAGCTCCCCTCCTCTCAGCATTTGCAGTTTCAAGTTGCTAAATAGCCTTACTTTAAAACAGGATAGAGGCTACAGGTGTGTTTTCTCCTCATTCCCCTCCAAAATCCGCCTTCACCGCTGCTCACCAGCCCAGACATGAACACTCGTGAGCAGCCACCTACAAACATCACAGACCTCTCTGGAGCCATTTGATATTTATTGTGGCATCTCCGCTGACCTCTCTGACCAGCAGGATGATGCGGGACTTGAGGGCATCACTGCAAAGCTCTCAGCCTGAAATTACAAACATTGTCCCACCACTGGGTCACTCACCACAAGATCTTCCACCACTGCAGCCGGCTGGGACCCTCAGTAATTTTCAGCTGCAAAGTCAGCATTCAGGCAGGGCTGCTCCTGCTCTCCCAGCCACGAGCTGGAGATTTAAAAACCACACTCTAGACAGGGAAGCTCCGGGGTGGGTGGCAAGGGGGGAAAGTGTTCATTTGTCCTTGGCAGAACAGCACGGCAGCACCAGCAAACCCTCGGCTTTGAGGGCAGAGGAAAGCACTGGCAGCTACAAATTACTAATCAATGTCGAGTAACAACAACAGCAGCTAATAAGGAAGGGCTGATCAGCTTACTATGGCAGTAATTATTCCTGACACCAGCCCTCAGAAGGAGCATCCAGGCTTAGCACACTATCTACCATGATGATAACCCAAGATAACTAGAGAAATTTTGTGCTGGAGAAAGGGAGGGGGAAGAGAAAAAACCCTCAGCAATTAGCAAGACTTGTGGTGCTAATTACACTGTGAATGGTGTGCAGGCTTTGTCAGAGCTCACTTGAGCCTTCCAGGTGATGCCAGGGAGGGATGAAGTGCCAGCACACCTTTTCACGTGACAAACAATTCTGGCACCTGGTTATTTTTGAGAACAGCACAACTCTCTGCTGCTGACACTAACCTGGCACACATCCTTTGCCATCACTGCCTGAGGAAAAGCCTCTCACTGCCATAGTGTAGCGGAGCTACAGTTCAGCCTCACATCACTAGGTGGTACTGAGCCCACCTAACCTGGGTACAGGACCAATTCAGGATGAGATACAGCCAGCACAAGAACAGAAATCTTAACTAACCAACATGTCTGAGGCGTGTATGTTCAAAGCATGCTGCATTCACCCACAGCTGCTCAGGATCCTGCGGCGACGATGCTGCAGCAGCCCAGGCACAAAGGTCCCCATCACTTCCAGCACAGCCACCGGTCCTCCCACTGAAGAGAAGTTTCCATCAGCATCCCTTCACCAGCACAGGAAGAGTTACTGCACCCAGCAGGGGTAGCAGAGCGAATGTGCGAACACGCATGTGCTTCCCCCATGCGCTTCTTATTGATAGAACAGGTGAGAAGAAAATCTAACAGCCCCCGAGGCTTGCGATCGCACACGCTCCTCACCCACCTCTCTCCCAAGCAGGCGTAATTAAAGGCACCGTTTTCTTGCACCCTTCAGTCACGGGGGCTGACAAATTGCTCTCTCAGCAGTGGTGCGTGTTTTATGGACGTGAGCTTCTCGGAAAGGCAGCTGCTCCGGGACGCGGGTCGCCGCCGTCGCTGGCTCACGGAATCGCGAGTTCTGCGAGTCCAGAGACGAAGGAAGAGCTCGCAGCATTCCTCCACACAGATCAGTGCAGTCACAGCAGCAGCAGCAAGAGTCGCTGGAGCCTCTTCAGACCTTATCCTCTCCAGCTCTTCCTTCTCCTCCAAGACTCACAGGCTTTGGCACCTTACGCAGGAGGGGGACTTTACCTTGGCCATGGGGTCTTTGCTGAAAGCCAGCCCCCTGTCAGGAACACAAACCAGTCTGGCAAGATCCAGCAATTCAAGAGACAGAGGAGGTACCCATGAGCACTGGGTTTCTGGCCTACAAACTTCCCAACACTTCCCATAGGTGAGTCTTACTCCTCTCCCTCCCTTCAAGGGTGTTTTCTGCCAGCCCACCCTTCCCATCCCACACACAAAGCTGTCATAAAGCCCACAATCCTAATATAGGGCAGCATCAGGGGGACATGGCTACTAGCCCTTGCACAAACAAAATCCTATTACCACAGAGATCCCGATTCCAGCCTTTATTTACAGAAATTATTACTACAAAGGACCCTGAGGGAAATCACAGTTCTGTGCTGCATACACTGAATTCATCATTGCTAGGTAAGAAGCCTCACAGTGTTTTGAGACACACCGAGATGCAAATAACATCTGAGTTTTATGTCATGGAGTGGGAGACAAAAGGGAAAAAAAAACAACCACAGCCTAAGCCGTCGCAGGAGGAGAGAAAGGGAATGGCATATGTGTTTCTTTTGTCCAGCCCAAGGCAATTTTTATCCACAAGGTGCACTAAATCCTTTGTGCCGCTCGATTAAATTTACAGCTGACCTAAGCACAGATTGTTGTTCTGCCAAAAAAGAGCAGTCCAGACTCAGAGTTGTCCACAGGGTGAGCAGCCACAGCCCTGTGCAGGCATGTGGGCAGCCCAAGGAGGCACGGTAGGGAAAGAGAAAGGACATGCTGCAGGGCTGGAACACTTCGGAATTGCTGCCGTGTGCAGTATCGTGAGCCGTGCCAGCACTGACACCAAATCCTGCGCTGGAGCATCTACTTTCAGGTGCGGGAATACAGATGAGGAAGGGGAGCAAACCCCCACTGCATCCTCCTGAGATGCCACTCTTGGACAAGCAGAGAAAACCAAGGCATCGAGCACCTGGGGCACCCTCCCACCTACAACTCATGCATAGCCCAGTGATGCTCAAACACCAACACGGTCCAGCAGTCAGAGCGTTCTCCTGTCACAAACCTTGACTGGTTGATAGGAGCAAAGAGGGAAAAGGATTGCGATGTCCAACAGGGAACAGACAGATCTTCCTGGGGCAGATCAACCTGTCAGATGCACACTGTTCAGGCATACTGGAAGGAAGGAGGAAGAAGAAGAGGAGAAGGCATCTGACCTTACACAAATCTGCAGGAGCTGCTCCTAAAATTTGCCAGTGCAAAGCAAGCAAGGCATCAGAGAAGGGGAGGTGAGGTCTCTGACACTGCAGTGTGGGTACCACAGCACTGTAAGGGTTATAAATCAGAGAGCTGACACCAGACTGACTGCATGGATCACACCAGGCACCATCGGAATCACACGCACGCGCTACAGAGAGACCTTCTCCAGCAGAAGGGTCTCCCTCGCACTGCAGATACGTGTAATAACAACCCATCATCGCTTTGCTGTACACGGCCAGAAATGTTGATTTAATGCCAGGCCAAGGCCAGTGCCTGACCTGCACACATTTCCAAGTGATGTTTCTTCAGCTGTTCCCATCCACCTAGAAATTATTAATCCCATCCACTTGAAAGTATCTCCCCAAGGTGAAGCTCCCATGTCTCAACATTATCAGAGGAAAGCAAGTCAGAGGAAAACAAGAGGAAGGTCCCATTAGCTGACACTGATGGGTGAACATGATAGCTCTCCAGGAGGGAACCAGGAGAAATGTTGCTCAGGGACAGCCCAGGTAGGACTGGCACATCACAGAGGGGACATCAGCACAGGGTTCAAGCTCAAAGGCTGAACCAGACTTCCAGAAATGGAGGCTGGAACCACACCATTCCTTCTTCGTGTCCTCGATCAACTCGTCTCTCCTGCTGCTGTCTCCACCAGAAAGGGAGGCCGTGGTCTTCCTCACATCTATGGACTGCAGCCAAGGCAGCAGCCTGGACAAGGCAGGGTAACACAAGGGTTGGCCCCTGCAAAGCTGCTCATCAGTATTTCAAGGTGAATCTGACAACACAGCTGGTTTCCGAAGTGTTAAGAACATGCTTCGCTCCAGCCTTTCATCTCGAGCAACACGCAGCGCCAAAGGGCAGCTTGCCAAAAGCAAAAATCACATGCAGGACGAAAAGGGTCACCCCTGGGAAATCTGCATCCAAGGAAGGCTGGAAACCTCCCCCCCAAATCTGACAGAATTCGAATCCCTCCCCTGCTGAGACAGTCTCTTTCAATTTCTTCAGTGGATGTATTTCACGCCTCACCTGCAGAGCGACTGTTTCCTGGAGAAGGAGGAACCATGGAGAAGTTTGAGCACGGCACAAAGCCAAATCTGGACTGCGTCCCTTTTTTTTTTTTTTTTTTTTTCACCCTTTCGTCCCCTACTGAGGCATGTTAGGAGTGAGATTTCAGAGAGCCCAGCAGTATTGTCAGTGCCCGAGCCCCCTGCCAGCAGCCCCGAGCTGGCAGGAACAATACAGCCCCTTCGGGAACCCGTCCTGCTTGTTCTCTCCTCACAGCACAATCGGAGGCTAAACTCACACTCCAACAACAGCGCTGTGGATGAGTCATCCTCGCTGCTGTCAGCTGGAATGATTAAGGATGAAATGGCATCGCTTATCAGCAGTGAGGTGGCTGCGGGACCACTGAGACAATCACCTATTGGGACTAGGAAACAGAGCCCAAAGCAGGGACTTTCTCAAAAGACCCAAACCTTTTGTCCAACTCCTACACAAGCTCAGCATTGATTCAAAGCCTAAAACCAACTTAAACTCATCTGCTTGCAGGGACAGCAACTGGCTCTTGCACATGCCTACGGAAGATAAAACTTTGAGGGGCTCAATGACAATTTTAACACCAAATTGTGTCAAGTTTTTAATGTTTTCAAGTTGGGAGTCCTACAGGGTCAACAGAAGCGTGCTCACAGATCGTAACGGCTCTGACGAATCACAGCCAGCTCTTGGCTGGCTGCCTGGCTAAAACCTGGATTACTCCAACGGGAAGCTGACCCTGATTTAAACTCAGGCCCACATTTTACAGCTTCACATTGCAGCTGCCAGGCTCTCCCTGACATACCTTCTTTATGACATCGCTGTTTCCTCTCACACTTCTGGTGAGCCACCAAGAATCAGGGCCATGAGCAAGGTCTGGTAGCTGACAGGCCTAAGACAGCAACCTCCAGCCAGCAAACCAGTGTGATACATCAAATAGCTGAGCAACGAAACCCACTGGCTAAAATTACTTGCAGCAGAAGGTCAGTCCTGTGGGGAGGTCTCCCTAAGCTAGCCCAAGTTAGTATTTATTAATAATAATACCTAATAATACCAATATCTTTCCACTCACACACTTTTCCCTCAGGACGCAAGAACAGGAAACCCATTGCAAGAAAGAGCCACACAAAGTATAAGACAAGACATTTCAAGAGCATCTCCCCAGCTCCAAAAGCAGCCCCTGAAGTGGCCCTTGGCCTGCAAGACAGGTGCCTGTGTTCCTATGGCATGTGGAACCCTAAAAAGCCACGACTCACCAGCATTTCCACCCCTGGTATTTGAAATGTAACAAACTAGATGATTTGTAAGGTCCCTTGAAACTCAAACCATTCTGTGATTCACAATAGAGTGGGTATACAAGAGATCACCTCTTGCCCAAATATATATAATTTTGGTTGGCAGCTGTAATGGACATCAGAGCCTTGCTCTGCAGGGGAGATTCGGCTGGAGATCGCCTCCAGATCAGCTGTCTGACTGGAATTTAAAGGCAGGCATTGGCGCTGAGAATGGTGCTTCAGGGATTCAGAGCTGATGCCTTCCCAAATGGCCAAGTAAAGCAGATAAAGGAGCTGTAGGTTGATTTCATGATTTAATCAATAAGATAATTATATTAATTCAATAGTTTGATACAAAGCCACTTCCTTTCTGTTTGATTTAACTGCATTTCAGGATTTTCATGGCTGAGCTGATCAAATACATAAAAGAGCAAATTTGTGCTAATGAATTAATATTAGATGTATTCTCCTTAACTATGAATTGCAGAGGCCTAGAGGCAGAGAGCACTGTAAGAGGGCAAAAAAACCCCACTACTATTAATGCCCCAGAGAACCACCGTAAGAGGGGAAAAACTGTGATAGCAACCTCTACCTCGTTAGACTGCAGGGCATTCCTCCCCAAGGCAGGGAGCAAGTATTCTTCACTCTCCTTCCCACAAAGGTGCTCCACTGCTCCTGTTGCTGGGCAGCAACATTTGAGAAAGCAGACTGAAGATGGCTGGGGAGACTGGAGGTGTCTGCAACGACCCTCAGTTTTTCTGCCTTGCCCTAGGAAGGACAAAAAACACACTCCCACACTCCTGCCTGCAACTGCTTCTATACGGCAATTCCCAGTGCTACCACAACCTGCTTTCAGGCTTGGTTCTTTTTCCTCCCTCTTTCTTCCACTTGAAAATTCGCTAACCCCTGACACTGCCAGGAGAGATGCAGTGAAGGCGATCGTAGGTCAGCCTTCTTCAAACAATTCCAGGCCTTCTTGCCAGGTTCCTCTCTGGGTAATACCATTCCTCCAGCAAGGAAGAAAAGCCTCTAATTAAAAAGACCTGGACAGCAACCCACCAGCTCCCACTCCTGCCCTGATCAATGAAGCTTGCTAATTAAAAGCAGTTGACCTGAGCAAAGAATGGCTTGGACGAGATTAGCCCAAGGGAGACAAGATTTAAGAATTAAATTACTTGACTGGTCTGTTTCATTTTATTTTACAACCCCAGTTCTTCCTCCTCCCCCACGCAGGTAAACGGTGGCTTTGAGGACTCCGTCCCAATTTGTAAGAGCAAAGGAGCAGAAAGCACGGTCCTGCTGTTTAATTCACTGTCAAACACCACAGGCTGAGTGCTTGGGGCTGTCGGAGCAGCTGCTCTGTCTGATCACCAGGTGACAACTGAAAAACGGCCGGGTGGCACCTAATTTCTGCAGTTTGATTAACTAGTCCTCTGCACCCTGCCGCATCAGCAGGGCTGGGGACAAACACACCGGCAGTGCGTCACACACTCGCTCTGACTCCACAGCCAGGGTCTCGCTGACGGATTTATCTCTGCCCGAAACCCCCAGGAGATTTATGCCCAGCAATCAAAGGGAGACAACCACCACCCAAAAGTAATAGTGCTCAGGTCAGGCCCCCATCATCTGGCCTGACCAGTGACTCACCGGTTTGAGTATCCCACCACACAGGGCTATAAAGCAGGTGAGAATCCTAAGGCAAACTGACATGCAGCAAACGCACCACGTCCCACATCTGGGATCTTGCAGGATGCACTGGGATTGCAAGGAAAGCTCTCTTTGGAGAGCTCTCACATCTAGTTTCCAGGGTTGCTTTGCCCTGCTCACGTCAGTGGGAACTGCAGGAGCTCAGCACCTCTAGAAACTCTGTTAATAAAAGGCAAAGCGGAAGAATGTAACGCTTCCTTGCTTCAGGAGAATTGGGTGGGAACGTGAGGTTTTTCCCCACGCAATTAGAAATTCCAGTGCTAAACGTGAAATATGTTCTCCTTCAACCACCAGTATTCAAGGGTCTTCACCACAGAATAACTTCAAGGGGATTTGCCCAGAACATATACATTTGCACAGAGAGAAAGAATATTCTTGAGAGAAACAAGAAGCTCCCTAACCAAACGCTTGGGATTTTGCGTACGTTCCACACACAGTCTTGGCATTCATTTTCTTTTAAAAATCACTGTCTTGGAGCTGAGGGGAATAAGACCAAGAGCAGGAGTGATGGCAATCCTATTGGTGTAACTTATTAATCCACTGCCCTTTTCTCTCTGGCATGCCATTTATTTCCTCTTCGCCTCTGATGTGGCTGCAGAGCCCAAAGTGTCCCCCCATACTCCTGACTGTTGATACCAGATCTTCAGAGCATTTCAGCTTTCGCTCCCCCATGATTATTCTCTCTCCTTCTCTCCTTCATGCAGCCTGCAGCTTACCCTTGCTTACCATTTTCCAACCAGCACAGCTGGACACATCTGACACTGGACTGACCACCAGAGCAAGGCACTTTCTATTTCAGCTGCAATCCCCAAGTGAAAATAATACTCTATGGCTTCTTCCAGTCCCCTTAAAAAAACCCTGATTGTAGGGTGAGAAAGAAGTGATTGCACAGCATCCAGGAAAAGGAGCTGGTCAAGAATTAAGAAGACCCTAGGGCACTACCACCAGAAAAAAAGCCACAATACCTCCTCTTATGAATGCCAGCCAAAGGAAAAATAATTCGGCACCAGAAATCTAAACACAGCCAAGCCATCTCAGCGAGGCAGTAACTCGTATTCCTCCCCACCAAGGAAAGGAGTACACAGGCATGTAGCAACAGACACAGAGCTAAACCCACAGCTGCTGCAAAACCAGAGATCTGCCTCCGAGGGGCCCTAGGTACCCACAGACCTGGTGGGGCTCACCAAGCCCACAGGGATGTCGTGGCTCAGGCATTGTTTAAGTTGCATAAACAAAGATGTCTGAGATGTTATAATATGCTGTTACTCAGGCCTAATTCCCCAGCTGCTGTCCCTGAAGTAATCCTATCATTTTTATTACCAGGAGGGAGCCTATTGCAAACCCAGACACTTTTCCTTCCAAAGGGAAGAAATTTCATCAGAGACGCATCCTCATCTGACTCGTGAAGCAAGAGATTTCTTTAAAGAAAGTCGGTCTCTCCAGCAACACCTCCCTCCTGCCCTAAGGAACAGAAGCACAGGGAGGCATGACGAGAAGCAAAGCTGGATAGTCCATCAGGGGAGGGTGCCGAGGAGATGCAGTCCCTTCCAGCTACCTGGCTGAAATTCAAATGCTGGATTAGTGTCTCTGGCACACTTCTAACAGGAGGCAAAGGAGAGAAATGCAGTGCTCCCTTCCAGCCTTTCGGATCTACAAACCTCTCCCAGGCAGCAGACATTCCGGTCCACCAAGAGAAGGCTAGAATTAGAAATGAGACCCATTTGCCATATTAAAATTTCCAGGTACAAGGAACAAAGCTGAATTTCTATCAGGCAGAGATGCTGTAATAACACTGTAGCAGCTGGGAACTCCAGTCAGGTGAAGGTCAGAGCTGCTTGGCATCCACTACAGTCACAGGCCTCTCAGAAAACCAAAAAGAGCAAAGGACAAACAGTTCCCCTTGGCAAGCTCACTCCCGTCCAGCTGGATACGATGGGCTTTGAAGGCTGGAAACTCAGCGGGGCTGGCTGCAGCGAAACACGGAGGGAAAGGGAGATATGGAAGAAGAAAAAAGTTAATCTTCAAAAACAAAGTGGTTTTGTTCATCTTCTCTTTGGTCACCAAGTTAGCTCCAGCTGTGACTTGGGTCTGGGACTGAAAGCAGAACGCTGGCTGGAACCCTAGGGAATTGGAGTCACTTATGTGTCTTCTTTGTACTGAGTTACAGCTCACATAAAAATGAGGGTGGCAAGCCCTGAAGGTGCCCTTTAGCCACATAAAGGGAAAAGTGCTGCAAAAGACAGACCTTGATAAAACACGGCCCAAATGGGGACACGTTCGGCATCCCTCGGGGTCCGTGACAGCTGCACAGGCAATCGTCCTGCCAGCGCCGGGCAGGGCCGGGGCTCTGCCTTTGGCCCGCATCCGTTCCGTGGGGGAGAGCGCGGGCGAGGGCGGGGGCGCTCGGATCCGGCCGTGTCCTATTTCTCCTATCAAACCTCTGCAAAAGCAGCGTTCTTCCACCTCCCGCCTTGGGCACCTAACAAGTATCAGCAGCTGGAAGCCCCTTACCACTGCCAAGCCCAGCACCCAAGGACCTGCCATCTGTGTTCCAGCCTGCCTTTTGTACTGATTTGTTACGTTTTCGCCCTGATTGCACGCCTCGGGCAGGCAACAGTTGCTCTGCGCAGGACTTGGAGGAGGGAAGTTTTACAGCTTGGCTGCTGCCAACGCACAGATGTTACAGGCTGGGTCACGGCAAGGTGCTAAAGGCCTTCAGAAATGTTGCAAAGCATTAATTATGTTCCTGCAGCTGTTCTTTAACCCTCATCCGTGTCTCCTTTTTTCCATGGGTTGCCAGAAAGACAACTGTGAACGGGAAATCAAAGCAGGAGGCTTTGAAAAGAAGTAAGGCAGAGTCTTTAAAGGTTAAAAGAAACAGCACTCTGCAAAGACAGAGCTTTTTTAAAGCTGTTTGTCCCTGCCACTTGCTTAGACACCTCCTCTTCTCCTCCTTCGGTGCAGCGCTGAACTCCAACAGCATCCAAGGTGAAATGGAAGAGGTCACCCAAATCCTGACATTTCACAGAGCACGTCTCAGCTTGCAGGTTGATCCATGAGCTTGGGAATGCTTTGTCTCACAAGACAAGCAACAGGGGATGATTAGTGGCATGGGTTTAACCAACTCTCCCATGTGTGCAGATCTAGAGATGAGGGGTTTCCCTGGTTTTCCACAGGTTTACGTGAACCTCTTGAAGCGAGTCCAGATGAAGGCCACAAAGATGCTCAGAGGGATGGAACACCTCTCCAATGGAGATAGGCTGGGAGAGTTGGAGCTGTCCAGCCTGAAGAAGAGAAGGCCCCAGGGAGACCTTAGAGCCCCTTCCCATGCTACAAGAGAGCTGGAAAAGCACTTTGGACAAGGTTCCGGAGCAATGGGAAGAGGGGGAATGGCTCTAAACTGAAAGAGAGGAGGTTAGATTAGATATCTGTAAAACGTTCTTCCCTGTGAGGGTGCTGAGACCCTGGCACAGGTTGCCCAGAGAAGCTGTGGCTGCTCCGTCCCTGGAAGTGCTCCAGGCCAGGCTGGACAGGACTCAGAGCAACTTGGTTCAGTGGGAGGTGTCCTTGCCCATGGCAAGGGGGTTGGAATGGGAAGATCTGTAAAGACCCCTTCCAATCCCAACCATTCTGTTACTCTGTAGTCAGAAAACCCCCATTTTGCCCCAGCTGGACCAGAGCTGTACTCGAACGGACCAGGGACTAAACTGACCTGCAGAACCCAAGCTTAGAGCTTCTCCCATGCCTGCTACGGAAGCTGGGGTTGTGCCAAGTGTCCAGACAGCATTCAAGCAGGCGTGCCTGGAACAGCTCTGGGAGATGTAGGAACCCAGGTCTCCTGAACCCGCCCCATGTGTTTCAGTGCCCTTGGAAGCCACCACGTGCCAGGGCTGGCAACACACTTCCCGGGGTCCCTGCACAGGCACTTCTCTGGGCAGTGAGAGCCCTGGAAAACATGAAGCTGCTGCTGAGAAAGTAGCTCCATGCCTACAGCACGGTGCCATTCAGAGCTGCCACCGCAGGAAAGCAGTTAAGGAGGTCTGCACCCAGATCTGAGCCCTGCTGAACATCAGGACTAATGAGTATCCACACACCACCAGGGCAGCCATCCTGGTGCTGAAACGGCAGCCTGCCTGGGGGGGCATCTCCATACCCCACAAGCCAGAGGTTCTCAAGGGGAGAGTTTGTCCATCGCTAATCTTCAGAGCAGCTGCGAAGTAAAGCTCCATCTCAAACATGGGCATTCACTAACATATCTGCACGGGCTGGGCTGCAGCTGTGCCACAGGACCATGGGCTGATAAAACCCACCAGGCTCCTGAAACGCCTCTGCCTCCCCTATTCCCCGTGCTTTAAGCTGCAGTCAAACAGAGCATAACTCCTTTTAAGACTCGCAGATGTGTTTCTGAATCTGGCTGGGCAGCTTGTGCTGGCGAGAGGGAACAAGATTGTCTCTGGAATCCTTTGTGCTGCAGCTCTCTGTGCACAATAGGCTCCCGTGCACTCGGGGGCTGAATAACTTTTTATGCTAGAGATGAAGCAAGGGGGGGGAGAGGAAAAAAATAATACAGGCACAATAGCAAACAAACAAGCAGAGAGAGCGAGGTGATGGAAAAGCAGGCAGGAATAGCAACGCTGTTGTGCCCAGACACACATTCCAAACAGCATCTCCCACATTCAAAAAGGCATAAACTAATAAAGAATAAGTTTTTGCCTGACATCTCTTGGACGTGCCTTCGGTCGGGGATCGTTAGGACTCAGCACGCTGGCCAGGACTTGAACTTCTGCATAATGGCCCCAGACAGCTGCTGATCCCCTCAGCTGCTGCTGGCACAAACGTTCACTCCCCTGCATCACTTTAGAGTGATGATAACTAAAGAAACCAAACAAAAGCCCCGACGTCCAGGCCTTGAAAGGGGATCCACGATAGCATTGATAAGCACTGAACCCCAAGGCCATGTAACACCAGACTGAGCCATGCTGACAGCCACAGGTGAAGGATCTTCCTCCAGGTAGCTCAGGAGCCTCACCCCAGATGCCCAAATAGGATACAATTCCTCCCACACCAAAGCAGTGAGTGACGGCTTTCTCCCCTTCCCTCTGGGGAAGCCTGCCCCTGGGTAGGCAGCCACTTCAAGCAGGAATTGGAGACCAGCAGTGTCACCCTAACAGTCCTTACACCCTGGGCTTGGGCTTGCCTGCCTTGGGCAGCTGCCCTAGGGCAGCCAAAGGTGGGCCAACGTCAGATTCCCACCAGGATGTACCAACAGCCAAACAAAATCAGATTAAAGGCTTTGCAGGAGCAGTTTTTGTGTTAAGACATTTCTGGACACCCCCGTTCAGCCTAAATATGAGGGGACAATGTTTTTCTCTGACTAATAGAGCTCCTCAAACCATGTGGCCCAGGCTGGCTATTTTAAAACAACGTTCAGCTGAGACTTTTGTTTCTGACAGAATAATTTAACACCCCACTCTTGCTGAGTACGCTCACCCCCAGGTATCAGAGTGGATCAGAAAGGCTGTGCTGGGGAAAACCACAGAATCGTTAAGGTTGGAAAAGACCTCCAAGATCATCAAGTGCAACTACTGATACAGCAACATTACTCACATCACCTGTGATCCTGGAGCAGAAACTCCTACCTGCCCAAAAGAGCCTTCAGCAGAAACATGTTGAGAGGCAGCTTCTNTACAGAGGGGCTGACATCTTCTGATGAAGATGATCCCATCGGTGTTATTGTCTGGCTGCCAGCTCCTGGGAAACAGGCAAGGCACGAGGGCGGTTGCTGTTTTTAACCGGAGGCCGCGTCTGACTCGAGCGTTAGGGGAGTTAATGAGCACTGTGCAAAGGGAGGGAGGGCTGGCAGAAAGCAAACAAGGAAAGCTTATTTTTACATTTCATTATTTTTATAAGAAAAATAAGCCTGGGACCTTCACGGAGGTGCAAAGGGGATTTTTTTTTTTTTTT
>VZTA01026990.1:296578-310830 GCA_013398855.1 Mohoua ochrocephala
GGGGGGGGGGGGGTGGGAGGGAGGGAAGACAGCAGGGAAGAAAGATGTAACTTGGTTTACTGGATGCTCCTAATCGAGCTCTAGTGCCTAGGATCAAAGATTAGTTGATTAAAATCCAATTTCAAAGCTTATTAACTTTTGAATGAGAAATGCTGCTATGGTGAGCTTACTCGGGCAGGCTATTTCTGGCTTGGCAGAAGCGGCTGGCAGGGAAAAACAGCTCTTTGCTTATCAGCACCCAGCTTAGACCCAGATGAGGCAAGAGGATTTCACCTCCTCAGACCACTTTAAATCAAGACTAAATGAACAAAAGGACTTCCCTTAAGCTGGATATTAAAACCAGCTGGGCATTTTCCCTTCATGCCACCACAGCTCATTTAAAAACCACGCAGAGCCTTTGTGTTGTTTTGCTAAGTTACCCAAAATTCACTTCCCTGCATGGCATTCTGGTCAGGCTGGCAAGTGACAGCTCTGACATGAAGGCTCGAGGTATCTTCAGCCCATGTCAGGTGGCAGTGCAAGCCCCCAAGGGCCTTTCCACTTAATTATAAATATTAATTTGTGTGCCAGCCAGCACCCTGCCTGCCCCAGATTTGGGGCTGAGGTTAGTCTGTCTCAGTCTATGTCTCTCTCCACCCAGCACACCCTTTGCTGGGACAATTTGTCTGCGTGAGCTTCGGCAGTGCTCCCTGAGGGGAATGCTTGAGGGGGGGCTCAGTTTGGGGTCAGGGGGTGAATCGAGGGTCGATCTGATCATTTGGGGTTCGGCCTTTGCTTGGGGTCTCTGGTGTGAAGCTCTTGGCAGCGTGGCCTGAGCTGTGCGTGCCGTCCCTCATGGCTGAGGGCTGCTGGTGGGATGGAGTCGGGTGGCCCAAGCAGCTCCTTGTCCTTACAGCAGCTGTACCACCACGACCAGCTACAGAAGGGGCAGGAAATCCTGGCACTGCCAGATGAGAGATATGACAAGCCAAGCTGAGATCTGTTTGCCCCAGGCTCTTATCCCGAGGAACATAAATCCCAGCTCCTAACCTGAGATCCTTTCAGGACACCCAAGTATATTTTAAAGCACGTAAGATACAGAATCACAGAATCATTTAGGTTGGAACAGACCTCTTAAGATGTAGGGTGGAGCTGTGTCCTGGAGCTTTAGGGTTGAACACATCCCTTGTCCTAAGGACAAATGGGGTTTAAGCACTGCCTTTGAGGAGCCAGTTCATCCCATCCCCTCCTGTTTGAGCTAATCCTAGTACTGCTTGCAGAGAGTTTCCCAGTTTCTCTGCTGTTTCCCAGGCACAGCAACCATAAAGATGAGAACTGCGACACACAATTCCCCAGCAAACTTTCTCGGGTGGTAAGGTCCCATTTCTCTCTCAGGTACACAGTTTTTCAGAACATCTCTCATCCAGGGAAACAGTGTTTAAGGCCATCTGTGCCCAAACGATGGGCTTCACCTCTTGTGCAGAAGGACTGCGTTTATCAGCTGAATGCAGGCATTGTCCAGATCAGCTATTGACGGGGACTCATACGTGTGTTGCAAAGGTGGCAGCTGTGAAGCACCAAGGTCTGGCTCTGACTCTTGTCCTGCTCACAGTGAAACACATGATGTATCCTCAAAAAGCACCAGAACAAGAGGAAGTTAACACCAAAGCAGGGAGGAAAAGTCCATTCGTGCTATTGTGCTTTAAAGAGGGAAAGCAGCAGGCAGTCTGGGTGACCAGGTTTGCTTTGAAGAGTGCTTGGTGACAGCTACATGACAAATACCTTGTCTCCCTGGGAGGCACCTCAGCAGCTCCTTTCCTCTCTCCTGCCGCACTCTGGGAATCGCAGACACACTGCCCAGAGCAGTGTGGCTGAAGGAACTCCACTTCCAGACACTTTCAGAGCCAACTCCAAACAGCCATCAGATCAGTAAACGACACAGCAAGCAGTGACTTCTCCCTGGTTCAATTAAATCTTATCTTTAACCAAGGAAAAAGGAAAACAGTCTTGCAACCTGCCTCCGGTACACATGAAGTATGTAGGAGCTCTTCAAAAGGATTCCTGCTCCTGCAGATCAGGCACAGGCTCTCAGAAGAAGAAAATCAGTTATTTCCACACATCTTTTTGCAACATTCCCGTTACACATAGTGCCTCTGGGGGAGCAAGCAGTGTGGACAGCACAAACCAGAGGCCTCCCCCATCCCTGACAAACTCTGAGCATGTGATAATAGAGAGAAAAGGGTATAGCTGCAAACCTCACCTCCACAAGGGCACAGCAGGGATCCAGTCTCTGAAACCAAGCCCACAGAAAACTTTGAACATAGAGAAAAAATGTTAGCATAGAAGTGTTGTAATATAAGATCTCCCTGCTGATGGTGAGGCAGCTCTTGCCTTGGGGAAGGAGCATGTGTTTCTCCCCTAAACTGTACAGAGGCCAGGACGGAAAGGCAAAAAGTTTCTCCTACGAGTAAAAACCTGTTTTTTAAACTACCTCTAGAAGGAGAGTGTGACTTTCCTGTTGTGCCGCCTATGCCACTACACCAGACCAAAGGGCTGAGGGTGCCCACACAGCCTGGGAAAGGGCCAGGAGGTCAGTACGGGTTTGGAAGTGCCACCCTTGAGCTCCACCTTGTGCTCCCAAGAGCAGTAGCCCTGCTCTCTGCTGCAAGCCTACCTTGTGCATTCCAGCAGCAAGCTACAGCTGAGCTGTGAAACAACGCTCGGAAGCAAAGGCAACACCAGATCAGCCAGGCGAACGCTGAGGAGAGGTGACAGTAACAAGGAAGGTTATGTTTAGCCTCACATCTGTGCTGTTTGGAAGCTCTCTTCACAGGGAAGAAAAAAATAGCTTAAGAATAAATCTTTTACTTGGAAAACATCCAGCCTGGGAATAAAAAACAAGAGTCTAAGAGAATGAGTAATTGAATGAAGAAAGATTGTTGAGCAGGCGAGGTCAGGGGATGCAAGGAGCACACACGAAGGACCACCAGCACAGGAAGGGTTTGGGGAAAGCAGTCATCTTCGGGGCAGACAGGCATGCTCCGGCTGTCTCACCAGGATCATCTTTTGGAGGGGAAAGAACAAAGCCCTGTGCTGCCTCCACTTTGCACAGACCCCACTCCTACAACAGGGAGAACCAGCTCCATTCGTCCTTGAGCTCTTCCATCCCAAAGCCCAGCAGAAAGACAGATGCCAGGAAGGAACTGGGAGCTACTGGTGAAGGTAGCCCAGCGTGGAAGACATGGAATCCGACTGAATCTGGGTCTCAGTTCGGAGCCATCCGCTCCACACGGTATCCTAACATCACAGAGTGCACCTGCGCCTCCTCTGAAATGCCCCAGTACTTCCTTCTCTATCCCCACTCAGCCCCACCTGGATCACATCCTGCTGTGACAGCAAGTGCCAGCAGAGGAGTAGAAAGGCACACGCTGTTTGCTCGGGACCAGTTCGAGCACACGTGATTGCAGGCACATTCCCATCTAGTCTTCCAGTGCCCCAGGAGCCAAAACACCATGGCAGCAACAGGATCCTTCTCTGCCCACTCCAGTCCCAAGAAAGCAACACCATGCTTGGTTAAAATTCCAGACAAACAACCACCCAGGCCACATAATCCAGCTCCAGACAGGCTTGCTAGGGATATTTCCCTATTACGGCTTCAGTGCCGAGTGACAGATCTGAGTCCCAGTGCATTACAAGTGGTTGCAAATCCAATTTCCTTCCCCAAAAAACTAGGCATGTTTGCACCTGCCCCGACCTCCCTGCACCCTACAAAAGGATGGAGGGACCGGCTGAGCAATGAGCGCAAAGCCCACATGGCATTCATCCTCCATGTTCATAGCAGAAATCCAAATCTCTAATTTACTTCATCCTGAAGTCACTTAAATGTAAGCATCACTCCTGGTCCTACTTCTGTATTTATTTTTCTGGCTGCAGATATAATTGTTATACTAACGGTGCTTCAGTTGTGATTATAAATACCCAAACTCCCATGCCTATGTATGTGCAGGCACGCATCCACACACGCTCATTCTTCTACCTCTTGAGAAATGGGTCTGTTCCGCTTTCTTCTGCTACTGATAAAATATTGATTAGGGAATTTGAAAATTTGAAATGATTTAGGAGTCCCTGGATGGGAAACGTAATGTACTGTGCCGGTCGCATTATGAGCCATCCATCACCTGTCAGCAAGCAGCAAGAAAGTGACAGAATCAATACAAACGTGTCTGAAGATGGGTTTAATTCATTTCCCTTCCCCCTCAGGCCATGGCTGGAGCATCCCAGCCGGAGGAGGAGGAGGCTCGGTAACACCAGCCCAACCTCAATCCACCCAAAGTGCAAGGGGGTTAACTTCTTCCTTGGCAGTCCAACCACATCAGGGCCAAGGTGGGTGACCTTGGCCACATTCCCAGGGGAGCACGGCCAGCCGCCAGGAACTGCTAAATCAGATCCTGAGGGCTGCATTCGGCTGCCCTTGCGCCCCGAGCTGGGCTGGGGTACCTGCGATGTCCGCGCGGGTCAGAGCACCGGCACGGCTCCCACTTGAAGTTGTTTTGATTGACTTGGGCAGGTTGTTATTTGTCCCTAAAGCCTCCCCACGGCTGGTAATTCCGGCCTGTCCCAGCACATTTTACGCCATGAAACGCTCCCATACATCAGTCTGCTTTCGGAGGGACCAGACTGGCCAGCGGACAGTGTGAATCTCTCTCTGTTTTCCCCTACTTCCCTTCTGCATCACCCACCTTTAGTCAGCATGGCCTGATCCAGCTCCTTGTTCCTCAAGCATTTGTTGTTCTTACTCTCACCAAGAGTTTTAAAATAAAATTAAAAAAAGAAGGGGTGAGCAGAATCCATCTGCAGGGCGATATATCATCCTCCCGCATTTTGCAGATGGATTCAATTGGCCTGTGATCCTATTTTGCAGATTCCCTTAGAGCACTGTAATTCATCCTGCAAGGCATTTCAAATGAGAGTGGACAGAGCACTGGAGAAATGACGGGAGCCGGGCGCCCTGCCGCGCTCCCCGGGAGCAGAGAGGGTGACCAGGCAGGCTATTGCTCATGTGTGATTAGAGCTAATTATTCCAGGGCACACTGCAGGAGGTGATGGCAGCACAAGGGCAGCTCAAACAAGGCCGACAGAGCTCCCAAAAGCTGCTCCTCAACTCAAGCCAGCCCACCGTGGACTACGTCAGGCAGCAGCATTAACCCTGGCTGTAGAGCACATAGTGTGGCACAAGGGATGTTCCACAGCACAAGACAACTTTTGACCTGGCAGCTGTGGGGTGGAAGACCCAACAGCCTGCTGGCTGGGAGCAGGAGGGTCTCCCAGCTTCTGCCTTGACTGGCTCTTTGTCCCGACAGACAACCCTCCCCTCTTCCCAACATCTTTCAAGGCTTCAAGGAGGCAGCACAGGCCAGCGGATACAGGAACAAGCACTCATCTTCCAGGCATCACATTTCTCCTCTGTTCTTTGGCTGATGATGTGGCTGCAGGTATGATTTCTTGGACAAAACTTTCTCATTTATTTTGATTTTAATTCCATTATTTAATAGACTGCAAAACCCTTAATGTGGGAGTCTCGACTACTGCAACTGTACAATTCACTCCAGATACGTCCCTTCTACCTCACCATCCCTAACAGACTCTATAAACGGTTTCCAAATCCAGCAGAAGTGGTCTATTTGCTGCCTAGTATACCATATAATCTTTTGCAGAGGTAGTATTGATCTTACTAAACCTGCAGCCATCGAGTCCTCAGATGTGTCTCAGCATTTGCTTGCCTACAGCAAAGCAAAGTACCTCTTCCAGCCCCACCAGCAACGTGCAGGCGACAGCACCAGCCTACACTGACCCAGAGACGAGAGGATCAGTGCATTCCTGAGAACAATTTAATAGTCAGTAGAGCCATGGCCGTAGGGTATTCAGTCAGAAGCAATATCCCGTCTCAAAAAAAAAATGTCTGAGTCATTTTAACTGTAAGGGACAGAAATTAGGGACTAATTCAGGCCGTAACAGGTACTGAATGCTGAGTCCAGAAGCAGCTCTGCTCATGGCTAATGGATTTTGCACAGTGAGACTGGCTCAGGGCTCTTAGCTCATTGCTCCAGAACACTCACAAGACTCACTCGCAGCCGCTTTGGCAAATTTTCCTCATCTGTTCATAAAGGGAGAAACTCATGAGATTATTTGCACGGTTCTCTCCAAACAAGCAACCCTTCCCACTGCACAGAAGCTGGCTCCAGGTGAGAGAGGAGAGGCTGTAGGAGGCTGGGCAAGGAAAGCAGCATTAAGATGCAAAGCGCAGAGCTGGAACTCTAAAAAAAAAGTATATATAAGCATCTCTATGTGCAGGTGCATGAAGCTCACCTCTTTGAGGAAACGCAGCGCCACGGCGTGCTGGGAAGGCAGAGGCGTAGAGCACAGTCTAACCAGATGTTTGCCTGACAGAGTGTCAGCACTGGGTTATGTTCCCAGTCCACCCCGGCAGTGACATTCAAGGAGAGGACAGATGGCAACTCCACAGCGCAGCATTAGGACCATGACTCGTGTCTTTCTTCGAGACAAGGCTCTGGGGCTGCCAGCTTACAGCAGGCACTGAAGGAAGGGGTGATAAGTGGCCACCGTCTGGCCCAGAGGCGCTGGGGTGCCAAGCAGAGGGGAGAAGGAGGTCCAGCTTCCGCCCCCTTTGACATTCGAGCTGACCCAGATGTGTCAGCCCCGCTCGTCGGCCCATCCGTCACCCTGCTGGCTCCTGCCGGGGCCTCAGGACCTGCAAATGTGGCTACACATGTTGGACTATTTGTCTTCTCAGGTTCTTGGGACAAGGGGGCTGATAGCCCTATTAGTTATCTCGCAAAGCAGAGCCCAAACACATCCCCAGAGAGGAGGACAGGGAATAACCCCAGGGAATAAGAGAATGTCAAAGCCACGTGGCTCCCAGTTTCTCAGGGAAAGGCAAAGCATAAGTACAGCCTGAGAACTGAAATCCTTGCAAGAAGTATGTGGGGAAGAATCCTGGAAGCTGAAGCTTTCACTCATCACCTCTCATCTTTCCTTAGCCAAGACTAAGTTGCATCTGTTGACAGGCAAGGATCGTCCCCACTTTCAGCACCGACCTTTCAAGCCTTGTCCTGGGATGTGCCCAGGCTGAGAGACCTAAACTACTCCTGCACCAACCCCGGCTTATCCTGCAGTCTTCAAGAAGGCACATCATTGCTCGGGAACCAGCCACCCACTCACACACACTGTAGTAAAGAGGAAAGAATACTGATCCAACAGCCCAAAGAAGTCATCCAAACCTACGTGATGCCCTCATATCCTGGAAGCAGCAGGTAGGGACCTGGATCTCTCTGTGCCGGAGGAAAACCAGGATATATACAACAGCTCATCAAGGCACTGAAAGCACCAGGCACAGAGGTCGGATGACTAAGAATTGTACTACAAGTCCTCAGAATACATCAGTGGGATGTCACATCATCTTATCCCAGAAGAGCAGCAAAAGAAGTGCCCTGCTCCCCCCATTGCCAAACCAACACTCCTCCAGCCAGTGCAAGTATTTCCAGTGCACACATCCACCCAGGCCGTGCATCAAGGCAGCTCCCGACTTCCCACATAAGCTGGTTTTTAGGTAGGGATCTCCACGTGAGTGATTATAACCCAGCTTATCACTGTCACCCAAAGCTGCCCACCTGCCCTGCCAACACCTCCAGCAGAGCAGGATCCCAACCAGCACCAATTCCAGGATCTTCCCCAGCCGTTCAGGACACAGCCAGAAGGCAGAGACTGAGCCAAGGCTTTGTAAAATGGAGCGTGTCGTAGGTGGGGAGGAGGGGAGACAGCTCTTTGAGCAAGTAATTTCAATTGCCTTGAGAAAACAGGTTGTTAAAATGATAGAAATAAATGGGTTGTTTGAGCAGCCTCAGAAACGCTTTCAGAGAAAGCTTCCAGGTAGGAACATTGATTGCAAATACTTATTAACTGCTCCTTCATTATCAAAGAGATGTGATACATATGTTTACAAATTTTGATACATTTTTATTAAGCCCACTTAACTGCTTGGTTCTCGAAACCTTCCCAAAAGAACCGTCACCAAGCAACTCCCTCAACACAACTTCAACTCCTGCACAGGCAGGCGTGGGCACCGGAGGAGTCACTCCAGCATCTGCCTGTACCGAGGAACACGTGGCGCCAGTGTTAAACCCAAAACGGCTCTTTTGATCCGAGTCTCTCAAAAAAGGAGGATCTCACTTCAGAGGATGCGTGATAGGGTCACTGACTCACCTTTGTGCACTCATGAAAGCCATCAGCCAAGAGACTGCAGGTCCCTCTAACTCACCCTCCTGTCTCCCACAGCAACTGGGCTTGATGCTAATGGCAAGAACTGAAGAGAAGGTGGAGGTGTTTTCCCAGGATGATTCTCCAGCTCCTAGCAGCCCAGCACTTACAAACTCCCAAGCTGTAAATTGCTTCAGGGCTGTGTTTAGGCCCGTCATCAAGAGTTATCTGCCATGAAATTGCCAAGTTCCTTTTTAAAGGCTCATGATATTTTTTGGCCGCCACAACATCCCAGGACAACACGTTTCCAGGGCTGAATTAGTTCCCCCCCCACGCATAGCATGTAAAGCTGTTTGATTTAAACCTGAAGTCCATTATTTTCTTACCCTGCAGGAAACAACAAACAATTACCTCCTAATCATCTTCTTCGGTGATTTCGTCCATGTCTTGATGCTTTACCCAAGCTGGTGAGTCCTGACCTAGGCTACCCTCAGACGGAAGCTGTGACACCAAGTTATATAAAGCACGGCTCCTTGCTCTTGCCAACATCTTCTCCAGCAGTAACGTCAGCGTGGGCGATGCCCTGTGCTGGGACAAGTGTTCTCCTCTGGGGCTCCTCCCTGGAGCTCCTCTTCCAGTGGAGAATCAGAAGGTCTTTTTATTTTAAGCAGGCTAGAGAGAGGCACAGGCAGAAGATGGGTGAGGAGGATCCCTGCCTCAGGTCACTGCTTCAACGAGAGTCAGGATTTCCCTCCGAGAAAGCCTGTGCCAGAGGGATGCACAGATTGTCACCTCCTGGCTACTTGGGCAGGAGTTTCTGTCCAAAGAAGAGGCATCATGCTGATGGCCAGATTCCTGCAGGCTTCCACAGCCTCCATCACCCTGCTGGAAGAAGCGGGTCCCGCCAGCCCTTCTCCAGTAATCCTGCCTGAGGACTGCAATGTCCCAGCTAGAAACAGCCCTCCGAGTACCCAAGAAGCACAGTGATGCTGGTATGGTCTGCAAGCTCCACCTTCCACAGAGATCACAGCCAGTCCACCAACACATCTTGTTTTCAGAAGCTGAAAACCCCGGTGTGCTGCCGAGTCACAGATTCTTCATCATTAGCACCTTGCCTAAGAGCGCACCTAGCACGGCTGGGGTTTGCAGGAGAAAATGGGAAATATCCTCTCTCCGCACACGGCTGTTACAGAACACTTTATCAGAACAGGAAACCCAGCAGGGCCCAAAGCAGAGACTCACAGGCACAAACCGACAGGGCACAGGACATCCCAGGGCCTACATTCCCCGGCAAACACCTCCTACCAGCTCAAGCACTAGAAAAGCAGTTACACCTTTCTATACGCATGGCCTCGGTGTTGCAATTTTCATACCACTAAAGACAGTGGGTTGCAGCAACCAGGCCCTGTGTTTGGGCCTTCAGCACTGCTGTAGGGTCGCAAAATGGAACCAAACTCTTTGCCACAAAAGCTCAAGTCACCTGTGGGCCAAACCCAGGCTTACGTCTCAGCCACATACCTTCCACAGACACCTTTGCCAGATAAACCAATTTGTCAGTCCAAGAATGCCGTACCCTGAATAGTTCAATCCAAACCTAGCCCCTGCAAATCCCACTGAGAGGTGGAACAGAGCATCTCTGTCACCAGCAGTCAAGCACACCCAAAGCTTTGGGCTTGTCTGTACTGCCCAGGCATTATTTCCCCCACAGAGAGAATGCAGTGGAAGGACTTTTCAGACACACAGACCTCATCCCTCCCTCGCTGCAACTGTGTGGTCCCAGGGGCCTTAATTATCCAGCATCCTCCTCGCAGGGAGCTGCTCTCTGGGAACATTTGCATGTTCGACTCCTCTGGACAAGTTCTGAGGCAGGCAGCTAATCCTCTCCCAGGTCTCAATGTCATATCAATTTTCCCGTTCGAAGCTGAGCTCTCTCCATCAGGGGTTTTAAACTAATGAGATGTACCGAGGCCTTCAACTCTGGGAATATCAAATGCAGTGGGATTCAATTTCGTTTGATTTTCGTGTGGTTTTCTCTTTGTAATTAACACCAGACAGCATGGAACTTCTCTTCATCCTACCACTGGATACCTTCTCCGCTCAAGACAAACATGTCAGGAAAGGTGATGCTTCGACCCTACGCTGCCAAAAGCATAATAATTTTTTTTTTGCTTCCTTCCCTCCGCCATGAATATAATCCACATCCTCAAGGTACTATTCAGACCCTTAAATCTCCAAGAGCAGTGGCACAGATCCCTCAGGGTTCACAGCCCCTCCTACTTCTTACTCATAAGGATTATGCTCCAGAAACACTGGTGCATGGGCACAAGCTCTGAAAGGATTTAATGGGTCAGTCTTTCGTAAAATCCTTAGGGGGCTGAGGATCTCCAGTGTGCCCTAGAAAAGATGAGGAAGTATGAATCTTAGAACCATTAAGGTTGGAAAAGACCTCTAAGACTATCGAGTCTAACTGTATCTGTTTCCATGTGCATCCTTTCCAAAGGCAGCCCAGTCTTTCTACTACAGCAGCTTTTCCACGCTGCTACGACACAACAGCTGGCACTGACCATTGGCTTGGAGACCACACAAGCCAACATCCACTTTTTTTAAAAAAAACCTAAACGAGCTCAGTTGTGCCACATCTGGCAGGACCTGCAGGAAAGGCAACGCTCCATTTGATCAGAGGAGTTCAGAACAGTCCCTCAGTGTAGCAAGGAGCTGCACAGCAACATAACACGGTGCAAAAACCTGATCAGCAAGGGGTAGTTCCTACAGGCACTGGCATGTGAAGGTTTTGCAGGAGAATGTGTATCTTTTAATGTCCATTACTAAAACCAGACACTGCCAACATCCTATGGCCTCGATCCAGCAGAAATCCCTGCAGAAGGGCTCTCCTGCAACCTCTCTAGCCACAGAACACCTGAGGCAAGAAGGGAAGATACTGCTCTAAGCAAAACCAGGTCAGATCTGCATTACACCAAGAGCAAAGAAGATCCTTCTCCACAGTTAGGAAAATAAAGGCCACCAACCATCTACCCCATACACCTCGACCTTGGACTCTCACTGCAGGAGCTACATAAGGGTTCAGAGCAAGACATGGGGTTGTCTCTGCCATTTAAGCACAGATAGTAAACATACTCTTTTTAAAGGCCTAGCATACTGCGGGATACATTCCAAATTAGCATGTAAAATACCTCATTTTTCAAAGAAAAAACTGTATCGTTTACAAGAGCTCAGTCGTCCCCTTGACTTTTCTACACAGAATAGCAGAAGCTGGAAGGGACTCACCTGGATTAACGCAGTCTGCAAATTTAAAATCACTCTCTTCCCTTGTACATCTATAACAGCCACATCCCATTTCTTATAGTGATTTCCATACCAACAGCCCAAAATAACCATTTCAAGAGACGTTGCATTGCATCTGCCCTCGCCCCAGTTCCACCTTGGAAAATGTTTAGGTCCCATTAACCAGGCCATTTGCCATCTGAAGCTGCAACCAACAAACTCTCCCGTGCCTGCAGCACCCCTGTGGATGTGAGGGATGGATCCCTCCCTTGTTAATGCTCACAGTGCTGTGTCCCTGCTTTGGAAAATGCCAGCCCAGCCTCATGCTGCTGTGCCAGGAGCCTGCAAGTTCCAAGTGTCGAGCGGCACCTCGGAGCAGAGTTCAGCGACACTTTATTATCGCTCCATCACAGAGTTCCCCGCACTGCCTGGCAGCTCCAAATGAGCCCTCCACGCTGTGACAGCACCACAGGACCACCGAGGTTTCATCAATATTCATGTCCCAGTGACACTCCGGCGGCGAGCAAGAGAAGCTCGTTTTCGCCAGCAGATCATTAAACGAAGGGAAATGAGTGACCTCGCAAGGCCAGCTGCGTCACTGATGTCACCAGGAGCTGAAGGGACGGAGACAGGGTCATCACCCAGCACTTCTTTTAATAAATAACAGCTCTAAATGAGCACGGCCTTGCCATGCCCAGCGGGACCCACGTGAGACTGGAAGCATCACGGACAAAGATGCCCAAACTGCAATGTCGGGCATGGCAGTGCCTCCTCTCGGCAACCCTGACCAGGGGGATGCTGTTGGAGGAAGCAACATCCAGCAGAACAGGGCTGTAAATCTGAATTAAATTGCTGTTTCAGGCAGAGTTAGCCCAGTGCAGGGGAACACACACAACTCCCTCCAAGGGCAGTAGCATCTAGGA
Organism: Mohoua ochrocephala; assembly: GCA_013398855.1. Lineage (NCBI taxonomy): Eukaryota > Metazoa > Chordata > Aves > Passeriformes > Acanthizidae > Mohoua > Mohoua ochrocephala. The sequence continues at coordinate 309,037 of VZTA01026990.1, forward strand.
GCACCCCAGGGCTCCCTGGAAGCATCCCAGCGCAGGGTGTTTAGCACCACAGCACTCCACATGCAGAGACCGATCTCGATTGCAGACCCTAATTGCTCCCATCAGTCACGCTCACAATTAGCATCAGGTTAATGCATTCCCACTGCTCTCAGGAGAGGATGGAGAAGGAAAAGGGAGTCTTAGTCCCAGTTTACCTCGAGTTCACTGGGAGGCCACAAGAAAGCAACTCACGGGCAAACTTTCCAAATACCCAGGTTCCCCGGGATATTCCCAACCTCTGAAAAAACCAAAGTCCCACAGGAAAAATCAGCTCCTTCGGCCCTCCTAGTCGCAGCAGACAGCTGCCCTACCTCCACGTTTCCAGGTACAGAAAGTAGTTAATGGAAAATCACCTCTCACCAAAAATGAGGTAACCTCCCTGGTGGAAGAAGCCACAGACTCTTTTTTTTTTTTTTTAGTTCTTTAACCGATGTTGATCCCCAACTCAGGTGCATCAGGTAAGGCTGATTTAGCCTCTAAACTCTCCCGTGACCCTCGATCTCCAAACATGGCATCAAGAGTGCAACAGGCAAGCAACGAACCTCCTGTACCCCACATGCATGGCTGCATGCTGAGTCTAAGGGGATTTGCAGCACACTCTACTTCAGAAAAGTTTTGCTATTTGACTCCTTACAACCTTAGGTGATGCCTTGAGGTGGCCACCTAAAAACAGAGGCTAGACAAGAATTAAGAGAATAAAAGGAGGTATTTATTTGAAGGCCTTCAAAGGTTCACCCTGGGCAGTCCAGAGGCTACACCCCAGATGGACCCTGGCTCACCGGTTCTTCACACTTTGATAAGTTTGGTTCATCTGCATATCAGGGTTAATTCTCCAATTATAACCTCAGTTTCATGACGGAATTACCCCAAGTTTGCCCCCCCTCTTCAGAGGCTTTGAGTTGGCACATTTTGGGCCCGGTGTCCTTGGAGTGGAACCTGCAGAGGTTTGTTGTGTGTGAGCAGCAGGAGAGAACAGCAGCTCACAGGCCGCAAGGAACTCCAGAGTCACACACCAGGCAGCGCAGGATTTGAAAAATATAAAAGTTAGAACCTAAGGCATCACAGGGGGATGAAGTGTAGAGTCAGAAACCAAAAATCTGAGGAGCAATCCTAAAATCGCAGGATTTATTTCTAAAATTATTTGCCAGATCTGCAACTCCCACAAGCAAGAAGGCCCCTGTATTTGTAATTTTCCTCCAAAAAAGAGATTGCCTGAGTAACAGGATAGACCATGTTCAGTTTTGGAAGAGCAGGATGTCTAAGGCCTGAGGTGAGAGATTTGCACGCTCACACCCCTTTAAACCGACTCAAAGGACTGTGGGGCAGCAAAAAGCCTCTGCCAGGCCAAAAAGCAACATAGTGACCCGCCAAAGAGCTGCCCAAAGCGTCCTGCAGCTGGGACTGAGGGACTTAAAGGCGTGTGGGTGCACACAGGGCTGTGAGGACATCCAGCAACATGGGGACGTCCCTCCCCCTGCACCCACAGAGGCAGACACATCCCAGAATTAGGAGCCCATCCTCAGGAAACCCACTGGAACTGTGTGCTGCAGTCAGCCAGACTCACCCCAGCACAGCATCCTGGGCTCGGCCTGTCACTTCCAGCTCTGCGGTCCTGGGAGCCAAGCAGCCCTGGAGGAAGGGACAGCCAGGTGAGGGCACCTGTATCTGCCCAGGCGGGTGCCCCGAGTTTGTGTCGGCCTTGATACCCTGATGTTATTAAAAGCCAAGAGTGCCTGCACTGTGGGTCTTGGGGGG
>VZTA01026990.1:318578-359782 GCA_013398855.1 Mohoua ochrocephala
CTTGTGCAGGATTTGTTCCCTCTCCCACACCACCACGCAAGTGCCGGCCCATCCCGTGCCCCACAGTCTCAGCAGGGCTGGCTCAGCACCGCTGCAGAGATGCCAAAACAGCTGTGTCAAAGATGCTCCTCACACCAAAGAGACAGGTAACGATCGCCATCCTTCTTCCCCTCTGAGGAAAATGAGTGCCTGTGCTCCCACCTAACAGCCGTCCTGGGGCACCGGCAGGTTTGCAGGACACCCCACCAGGAGCCCCGCAAAGAGCCCAGATCCCAGCACAGTTCATGAGCTCCTCACCTACCCCACGAGGACGGATGGGAGCTGGTGTTTGCCTGATCTGCATTTACAAACCTCTGAGATGATTTCACAGCCTCCCAGGCTTGTCCTGATGCTTGACGTCCTTACAGCTAAAAAGTTTTTTCTCAATATCTAAGTGAAATCTTCCCTGCTGCAAATTAAGCCTCTCTATCCCTGCTCCCGTGGAAGCTGTGAGAAGGCAGCATCTCCCACGAGCAGCCTCCTGCATGCTTGGAGGGCTGTTATCACATCCCTCATACCCCTTTCTCCCCCACCATATCTTGCCTAGAAGAAATAACCCCGAGGCCTTCTTCACAGGTCATTCTCCCCTCAATCTCTTATCACCCACCCCAGCTCTCCACTCCCACACTCTCTCCAATTTAGCCCTGTCTCCACATGCAGCAGGCCAAACAGGCCCCAGCCAAGACCCCTGAGACCCCAGCACGGGGGGATTATCATCTCCTTGTCTCAGATATGCCAGCTGTGCTCTCACAACCCAGAATAACACTGTAACATGGGTGGGTTTTTCTTTCTTTTGTAACAGCATCCTGTTATGCTGCTGCTCAGTATTTTTTCCATGCTCCACTATCTCCCCCAGGTCCCTCTCTGCAGTATTGCTGCTGTGTGTTTGATTTCTCCTGCAGAAGAGGGGTCTGTGCTGCCCTGGCTGCAGCCGCCTCGGTGACGTGGGGCTCCAGCTTGCCAAGAGAGCAAGAGTCTCTTCTGGGGTGACCCAGCAGTCCAAGGTGAGATGCAGGGCTCCCTGCAGAGCTGATTCCCTGTCTGAGGGAGTTGTTGAGACAAGAACTCAGTGTTAAGACAGCTGGGTGAGGGGAGATGGCACTCAAAGCACTGCTCTCCATCCACATCTCTACTGAATTTTCTCTCAGCCCAGCAGCACCCTGACCTAGTGCAAGGTGTCCCCCACAGCAGGGGAGTTGGAACTAGATGAGCCCTAAGGTCCCTTCCAACCCAAACCAATCTAGGATTCTTGGGGATTTCTCCAGTTTCCCCTGGCTACTTCATGCTCGCTTACCTTCAACGCTTTGCTACGAGGCTGCCACCCCGAGGGCCACCAAAAGCCACCCATAGGTGACTTTGCAGCTCGGCCACGCCAGACTCAGCTATCCTTCCTGCACCAGTCCCCAGAAGCCACTTCTTTCTATTCCTGAACCCTTCAAAAACAAACTCCAAACCAGCACAAAATGCACTTGAGTTTACAGCCAGACAGGACCTGCACAGCTGGACCCCAGCTTGGGACTGGGACTGGCCACGAGAGACATGTAACCCAGCAGCCAGCCAGGAGCCTGGACTACCTACAGACCCCCTGTCCCACCTCTTCACAGACACACCTATGCTCATCCTAAATCAATCACAGGAAAAAGGAAATTATAAGCATGATTACTCCTAAACGGGGGGAATGTTTAATCCAAAAGCTAATGTGCACTTTGATCCAGTATTAATGAACCAGCACCTGGTTGTATATCGTCCCCAGCTTCAAAAGAGGGGAAGTCTTAATCAAACACTAATGTGTATCATAATTTGTAACACAGTCTAGAACATCAAAGACAAGAGCATCTACGAATGCACTAGTTTTCCAGATGAAAGTGTTTTCTCCCAGGAGAAGCATTATCCCCAGCAGAACGGCAGATCTGAGAGGCTGTTAGACAGTAAATAGGCTTCAGCGACGGGGTGAGGAAGCAGCACCAGCCAAATTTTGGGTGAACTCAGCAGCACCTGCTTCAGACAGGCATCTTGCTGCCTCTCACCTCACAGCACCACGGCTTTAGCCCCTCTCATAGAATCAAAGAACAGTTTGGGGTTGGAAGGGACCCTAAAGCTCCTCTCGTTCCAACCCCCCTGCCATTTGCAGGGACACCTTCCGCTAGACCAGGTTGCTCAAAGCCCCATCCAACCTGGTCCTAAAGGCTGGAGGAAGGCGACAAGCAGCCTCAGCACTGCCCTGTCCTCGTGAGAGCCCAGCCTTCCTGGGGGACTCGGGACGCTTTGCTTCATCCCTCTCTGCCCCAGCCCCCTGCTCAGGAAGTAGAGGGGCTGCACTTGGTGCTACAAGTTGGGCCACGCTCCCTCTCACTGTCACCCCAAAACTCACCCCTCAGGAGGCAGAGAGAACTGTAGATGATGTGCTGGAGGGGAAATGTGCACTTAGACTTCACTTCTTAAGTCTGTGACATTTAGAAGTTCAGAAACCCCCTCCAGACTTAAAAACACCCTTTGTTTCCAAATAACTCTGCTCCTACTTGGCAGTCAGCATAACACCTTTGTTTCCCACCCTAAATCCATGGGGATTAGAAACCCTGCGGAGGTGTTGGCTTTGCTGTACTTGGCAGCAAACCCTGGGGGGCTGCTCAGAGCTGCCAACCACTCCCAGCCACGGGAAACCCTGAGGATGCTTCCCACCCCAACAGGTCCTGAGTGGGTATCAGGCCCTGGCTGGCATGCAGGAGGCCCAGACTCACCCTCACCACTTGCTGGGCCAGGACGGGGTGCACGGCCGGGTCCTGGCGCAGGAGCACGGTGCCGATGTGCTCGCAGTACTGCAGGGCCTGGGCTGGCAGCCCGTGGTCGGCCAGGCGGGAGGCGTAGAGCAGCTTGTACACCTTGGGAGAGGGAAGCAGAGGAGGTGGGAGAAGCAGCCAGAGGTGAGAGCAGGGAGATGGACAAGTCTGTGGGTGCCCTATGCCACGGCACATCACCCCGGCGTGACTCGGAGCACCCTGGAGCGTGTGCCTCATCACCCAGAGGTCACCTGCAACTCAGGGCCACTTCCACCCATCCCCATGGAGGCATCCAGCCCCCCCCTCCTCGAACCAGGCAGGGAGGAGCACGGCAGCTCCACAGAATCCCAGAATGGTTTGGGTTGGAAGAGACACCAAAGCTTATCTGGTTCCAACCCCCCTGCCATGGGCAGGGACACCTCCCACTACACCAAGTTGTTCCAAGCCCCATCCAGCCTGGCCTTGAACACTTCCAGGGATATATCCATCCAAATCCAAGGCAGCAACAGCTGGGCACTGCTTTGCATTAGGAAAAGCTCACCTGTTACCCAGAGAGCAGGGAGGCAATGAGACCTGAGCAGGCACTGATCAGGCACACTGTGCACCCCAAAAGCTGCCCTGCATGAGTCCCTTGGCCAAGGCAACCTCCCCATCATTCCTGAAGCCCAGCAAGGGGACAAGCCTCAGGAACAGCTTGAATTCCAGGCTTCAGGGAGATGGGTGCATGGTTTGGGGCAAGTCTGAGCTGCTGCACAAGACATAGTTGAGCATATCCACTACCTGGAAGGGGAGCAGGAAGAATTCAGGCTGTCGTAGCTGCTGGCAGTACTCGAAGATTTCCATCCTCTGGATGGCCTCTGTCCTGGCGAACTGAGAAAATGCCTGGCTGCAGAGGAGAGGGGCAGGGTCAGCGACCAGAGCTCCCTCCCCAAACAGCCCCACGCGGAGTGCACACTGGCAGCAGGAAAAACCCCAAACGGGGATTGCTTTTGCATAAAAGTGAGATCCCAGGGATGGGGAGAACATGGGACAGGTGACTCTGGCAAGAACCCCAGCCTCCAGTGCTCGCTCACCGGTGGCTGCTGCCCAGCAGGGCCATGCGATCTGCCTTGGCTCCGAAGTAGCCAAAAGGAATATCTGCCATCAGGTAGCAGAAATGAGCTGCTTCGACTGCTCCTTTGCTGGCTGCACGGGAGGAAAAAGACAAACACTTAGTCCTGAGACATCACCACGTGGGCAGCTTTGCTTTGGAGGCCCTCAAGCTCACACGAAAACCCAAACCCAACGGCCTCACTTTTCTGCCCACACAGACGCTGATCCCTCCCTTGTCCCTGTTTTTTTTTGTCCATTTTGCCCAATTGTTGCTTTTTGTTTCGGGAGGTTTCAGTTCAGTGGTAGAACTAGGGGAGCCTGAGCGGGGCCAGCTCCAGCTCTTGCAGGGTGCCATTATTGGCATAAAGTCCCACCACTGGGAGCAAGGCTCAGTCCCTGCAGTCACCTACTCCTTCCCTGGGCCCAGCTGCTCCAGGCGTCTCCGCAAGAGCAGCTAATGGATGTGCCTGAGCCCGATTCATCGGAGGATCCATGGGCACCTCACCCCTGCCACCCCACAGGCACTGCAGCTCCAGGGGTACAGGCACAGCCATGTGAGCGCCACCCCCCAGCAGGGACGTGCACGGTGACGTCGCAGTGCTGCTCCCACTGATCTCAGCTCACCCAAAGTGTCTCCCATGGTGACGATGGCTCGCTGGTTCAGCTCCGTGTCTCCGACCTTGTTGGACAACATCACAGCCAGGTGGGGCCTCCAGTCCCCCCACGTGGCGTCCCCGCAGCACTGGAGGGAGATGAGGAGAGCAAAGGTGAGCGGAGATGGTCACCAAAAGGTGGGTGTCACAGGCAGGTGACAGCACAGGGGAACACATGCCAGGGCCAGCCTCTTGCTCACGGACCAGCGCTGCCTGAGGGATCCTTCCTGACATGAGCTGGAAGAGGGTCTGCAGCGGGTCGTTGGTGGCCAGTGTGCTGGTGAACCTGTGAGGAGACAGCACAGAAGGGCTGCAGACCGGGACCCCAAACCTTCATTCACCTCCCAGAGCACATCCCAAATGCCTCAGGAAACTGATGTCTTGAGGGGTTTCCCAGAGAATCCAAGAATGGATTGAGCTAGAAGCCACCTTCTAGTCCAACCCTCCTTCCATAGGCAAGGACAGACACCTTCCACAGGCAGGGACACCTTCCACTAGCCCAGGGTGCTCAAAGCCCCGTCCAACCTGGCCTTGGGCACTTCCAGGGATCCAGGGGCAGCCACAGCTTCTCTGGGCACCCTGTGCCAGGGCCTCAGCACCCTCAGAGGGAAGGATTTCTTTCTAACGCCTAATCTAAATCTACCCTCCTTCAGCTGAAGCCATTCCTCCCTGTCCTATCACTCCATGCCCTTGTAAATAGGAGGCAGAGAGGATCCTCAGCCCCTGGGGATGGTGATCCGTATTACCTTCAGAGCAGGCAGGTCTCCAGGACAACACTGCATAAAACCTCCTTAAAAGGATTTGGGTTCCACAAGACAGAAAATTTCTGCTTAACTCTCCCTGAAGGGATCAACCCAATCCAGACTAAGTGCATTAAATTCCACCAGAAAACGTTCATACGAGTGGGATGAACGGCTGGGGCGGGGCTGGATCACGGGGAAGATGGCTCAGCTGCCCCTGCCCCGTGGCTGTCTTCGCTAGGGCAGCATGGGCAAAGCTGAAGACTCAGAATAAATTAACCCTCCATCTCCAGGGAATGGCTTTCTTCCTGCTTTCCAGCCCCCCACCTTGGTTTCTCCTGTCTGTCGGGAAGCCTGGATGACTCGGGCCTATCTGGGTGGATGCCCTCTGTCCCCTTTGCCCCCTCTGGAAGGGCTCCAGCTGGAATCAGTGCTCTTTTCCAGGTCAGGGGGCACTGAAGGGAAAACAGGCTTGGAAAGCCAGCAATGGAGCATCCTACTTTGCTTTAGCTTCTCCGACTTACCCAGTGAGGACCCAGCTGTATGTCCGAGGGTCCATCTTGCTAGAGAGGAACAGGGCATGGCCCCACAGCTGGTTTCTCATGGCCCAGACCAGAGCCTCCTGCAGTTGAGGGGGAGAAGAAAGAAGGTTTGCACCAACTCTGCTTTCCCCACCTCCTCTGCTCCTCTGCTCCCCCAGAGCTCAGAGAAGAGCCCCAGTAACTGCTCTAAGTAGCATCCTCCAAAAACCTCTTCCATGTTCAAATCTCTTCCAGGTCCTTTTGTCTTTCTACCCTGAAAATTTACATGAACTTGGACCTTCAAAGCAATGTTGTGTCTCCTAGATTTCCAGGTCCGTGCTGCCTGTTAGCTCTCAATGCCATGGGATCCCAGTCTGGGCACCCAAGCTGTTCTGCATCCAACCCTCCTCTCTTCTTGTGCCTTAGGTATCCCGTGAGATCACATAGCTGCGGATGGGTTTGGAACAAGATGACCTTTAAGGTCCCAAACCATTCCAGGACTCTATGAAACTAAATGTGGTAGAAGTGCTGGTAAAACCTCTGCATCTCACCTTCACTTGGGTCCCCCATCCCAGCTCCCAGTGGTGGGAAATCACTGCCATAAGCCCTGTTGTACAAACACAGCTTGGAGGGTTGATCCCACAACCACAGGTCACTTCTCCACCACCCTTCTCGTTAAAACCTGCCTCAAGAGGCCCACGGGTCCAAGAAAAAAAACCTTCAGCCTCATGTCCTGGATCCCACTCACCACTTACTTTCTTCCTGCCATAATAGAGGAGCTTGGTGAACTTCTCCACTATCTGTGCCTGTGTCTCCACGACAGGAGGGACCTCCCCGGTGATGAGGTCCAGCGTGCCCGGCTGGCGCGACGCCCACTCGTCGTCCGCCAGGCCCATCACGGGGTCCTGCCTCTTGTACTTGTCCTGGCGCCTGCAGTCCTGCATCAGCAGCTCCGCCGTGTCCGAGCCCACCATGGACTGGGAAAGGGAAGGAATGAGGCACGTGGAGGCTGCCCCACGAGCAAAGGCTGCCAGCACTGCCAGTCCGCACCCTTCTCACACCTGTATCCCCATCCCAGCACATCCCCCCAGCAGCACCAGCTTTGGCCACCAGCACGCGGGTTTGGAAGGAAAGGGATTCAGCACAGAGGCGAGACCTTCACGACACTCCCTCTGACGACCTTATCCACCTGCTTCCAACAAGCAGCTACAGACTGGGTTGGGTGGATTTCAGTGGATTGAGGGAATGGCCCCCTTTCAAGTGTAAGTGCTGGCTCCTCGATGAAGGTGGCACCAGTCCCCTCCACTGGGCTGTTGGTAGTTCCCAAGGACGAGAAGCAATCACGGAGAAGGGTTTGCTCCAAATACCCAGGCACCATCAAACTGATGGACAGTGGTGTGGGAATGGGATTCTCTAAAGGTACACCCCTCCTCCCCAAAAATAGCAACCGGATCAAGGGGCACCTGAGGGACATATTACTCGTCTCATTTCCAAGATCAAAAGGGTTGTCCCCCTCCATGGGACACCTACTCCGTTCTGCCGGCAGAGGAGGACCAGGAGTTTCCAGAGGAGAGAGGAATCTCTGCCCCTCTGTGTTGAGAGATCACAGCCTGTGGTTATCTTCTGCTGGCAAAATGTCATCACATCCATCTTGTGCAGGTCTTCCCTACAGCAGCAGAAAGAGGCATCAGACAAACACAAGGCAAAGCAATCTAGGACATCATTCAGGCTCAGTCCCCAGGTTCACTGATGGGGATGCCAAAGATTCCAAGCAAGAGCTGGAGCAAAGACGATCCCCAGTACCAATGACTACTTTTAGGTTCAAACACACTCAGATTTATAGTGACTCTTAGAAGATTTCTGTGTTTCAGGGATGCAAAGTACATTTCAAACCCACTCTTTGCCCTCCTGATAATATTTTCCTCCGTCCGTCTGCAAAGAAACAGTTTGGATTTCCTGTGCTGCCATTACATCCGTGGATGTCCAAGGCTGCAGAAGCAGGCACAATCTGTTGTGGAGGCAGAGTGGAGGGTCACTCTTGTGACCACAGAAACCCTTTAGGACTGAAACAGAAACCCTTAAGCCAGGCAGAACCCCTGCCATACAATGAAATAACCATACAGTTAGAAAGAAAGAGGGGATGAGACGAGAGAGAGAGAAACTGCAGATGGAGATGTTGATCCTGACTCAATCATTCCAACACATTATGTGGAGATTCCCCAATGTACCCTTTGGCACAAGTGGTAACCCGGAATCATAGAAGGGTCTGGGGGTTGAAAGGGAGCTTAAAGCTCACCTAGTCCAACCTCCCCGCCATGGGCAGCGACACCTTCCACTAGATCAAGCCCTGCCCAATTTGGCCTTGAACACTTCCAGGGATGGGGCATCCATCGCTTCTCTGAGCAACCTGAGGCCTTACTACCCTCGCAGGGAAGAATTTCGTCCACGTGTCTGACCTAAATTTCCCCTCTTTCAATTTGCACTCATTCTCCTTTGTCCTGTCACTACAGTCCCTGCCAATGAGACCCTCTCTGGTTTCCATGTAGCCTTTTCAGATACTGAAAGGTGCCGTGACGTCTCCACGCAAGCCTTCTCTTCTCCAGCCCCAGCTTCCTCAGCCTGTCTCCATAGGGAAGTTGCTCCAGTCTCTTTATCCTCCTCTGGACTTGCTCCAACAGTTCCAAGTCCTTCTTATGCTGGTGGCACCAGAACTGTTTGCAGCACTCCAGGTGGGTCTCAGGAGAGCAGAGCACAGGGGGAGCTTCAGATCTTCCTCCCAGCCCCCGTGTGTACACAGCTCTTTTGCTCGGTAAATGCTTTTTCCTTTTCTCTCCCTGCTTTGGTTGGGAGTGGCCAGGAGACATCCTGGTTACACCAGGATGAAATGGAGACAACCTGATGCAACGCACCCTGATTCATCCCCCAGGCTCACACTGCATGAAGGCACATACTGGGTCTGACCCTGCTGTGGCTCAGCCATCTCAGGCTGAGACAAAAACCTTAGGAGAAGCTAAACCACAGGCTGACCCAGGGCTTTAGACATCCAAAGAAACTCAAAAGAATCATTTTTCTGGGGCAAAATGAGTACAAAATAAGGTCAGATGTACAAACCACACAAAACCCACATCCTATGAATATTCAAAAAAACTGCGTCCTACAGTCCAAACCAACCCACACTGCATCAAAGTGGCTGGGCTCCCAACCTGAACTTAGACATGGCCTTTGCAGATATCTCAAAACCACGAGGGCCCTTTGAGTCTGCCTTGAGCTCACGTCTCCTCAAAAAGGAGACAGCCAGGAGGACGCAGCTCCTGGATCTGCCTGTGCTGCCGTACCTGGCCAGGGGCCCCGGGAAGGCTTGCAGCTCCTCCAGCTCTTCTGTGCCATGAAGGATTGCCTAAAAAACAAAAGTAAATTCAGCAGCTGGACTCCAGCAATCAGACCAGCCCCAGCTGGGCTGTTTGAAAGCCAGTGCCTTGGCCAAGGGTTCCACAGCGCCACTGAACCCTGTGCTGTCTTAAGGTAACCGCAGAGCACAGACCCTGAACTATCACATGGACTCCAGGGCTAAGGTCCAGCAAAGAAATGTCTGCTGAGATGGCACCTGCCTCCTTCTGGAGGTGAAAGAGGGGACTGGCATGCTGTGGTAGACTCGGGGGATGGATGTGGCCTCTGTACTGGAGCACCTCAGGAAGATGAGTGGCGTTGTCCTTTGGAGAGGTAGAGACCACATCTGTCCCCGTGAGAAGGGATCACTGTGAGCAGGTCACAGGCACCAGGGGTCACGGAGCTGAAGGCTGAAAGCAACGCCCAGGCACAGGCTGGCACCATGGAGACTCAAAAGTCCACGTGGGATGGAGAGAAGAGGGGAGCAAGGAATAGGAAGGCTGCTGAGGAGGCTGCTTGGCTTAGGAACCATTTTTGCATCCCTCAGGGCAAGAGCAACCACTCCAGGGAGGGGGCCAAGGGGGCCTGGAGGGCCAGCTGTGTCCTACCTCCAGGCTGTGCAGCTCGACACGGGGTGGCTGTCCCTCGGCAGGGCGCTGGGGACACGCCAGCACCAGGTGGCCCCCGGCTCCGAAGCACAGCGCAGTGTGCAGCTGTGGGAACTTGAGGGGTACTGCTGGGGTCGGGGTGGACATCGAGGGCCCCCCTGCAATGACACACAGGCCGCTGTGAGCCCCTCGCACTGATCCCACGCCACATCCACCATGGAGGACTTGACCAGGTCCCAGCTTAAGTAGCCCTCCACTGCCCCCTCCATGCAAGAATTGTCCCCCAAAGCAGCAGATGTGCCCAGCAGCTCCTACACTTGCCCAGGCAGAGGTCCCGCACCATTCACCCACCCTGCAGCCCCCCAGTCATGCCTTGTGCCTGCACAGCCTCCTCCAAGAGAGGACCAAGCTGGGAGACAGCCAATATCCTACCACCAGCCATTTATTCCCTTGCTTCCCCCTTGTCAGAGCCCCCCATCGCATCTCACCTGCTTGTCCCACGTTCCAGGACCCTGGAAGCACAGGGTCATAGTGGTCGGCACCATCACGGATGTACTGGCTGAGCTCATGGCTGCTGGAGCTGAGTCCTGACTCGTGGTACTGCAGGAGCAGGCTGGGCTGGCCCGAGGGCTGCGGGGAAGGGACAACACACAAACCTGGCTCGGAAAACTCGGGGCACTGCTGCTGTCCTGCTCGCAGGCAGTGGGGCGGGCTCTGCTGCAGGCTCTGCTGCTCCAGGAAAGTGCCCAGCAGGAACAGCCCAGCCAATTCCCACCCGAGCAGCTCACAGCCTACACCAGCTTGGCTTCATCCAACAGCTTAGAAAAATAACTTACATCAGCCACAGCTGTAGCTTTCCCAGCCCTAACGTGAGCTCCTCAACACGGCCACGGAGATGGGGCTTGGAAACCCAAAAAAAGCATCACCCAGGAGCAAAATCACCAGAGCAGCTCTGATTCGATCTTTTAATTTTCTCTTGGCAAAACCCAGCAATCAGGACACAAGCGTGATGGAGCACGATTTGGAGGACAGAGCTGACAATGACGCACAGCTGTCAGCTCCCTAGGAAGGGTAGAATCATGCAATCATGGAATCATTAAAACTGGAAAAGCCCTCCGAGTCCAACTATTAACCCAGCACTGCCATGTTCACCACTAAACCATGTCCCCAGCTGCCACATCTACATGTCTTTAAAATCCCTCAGGGATGGTGCCTCTTCTACCTCCCCAGGCAGCCTATGCCAGGCTTTGACAACCTTTTGTTGAAGACATTTTTCCTAGTGTCCAATCTAAACCTTCCCTGGCACAACTTCAGGCTGTTTCCTCTTGTTCTGTCACTTGTTACGTGAAGAGGAGCCTGGAGGGGAACATATGGATTGTCCCCAAATCTCTGAGAGATTCTTGTCCTCCATCCCTGCCCATCTCGAGGTTACCTCTCTGGGCTGGCCACCAGCCTCCCCCGAATCACCGCCAAGGGTTCCTTGCCCTGTCCCTTCCCTCCTGGCAGTCGAGATGTAGCTCTCCTCGTAGGAGCTGTAGGTCTGTGTCCTGCAGGTGGGGGCAAAGGGAGACACGCTGAAGGTCTAAGAGTTTTGAACCGCCCCCAAACCTGCTGATTTTGCGGCGGGTGGTTTCACAAGGTTGTGCAGACTTCCCAGCTTTACCTGTCCTGCCCTGGGGGGCCCGTGGCCAGGTTGGGGTGGTAGCCCCTGTAGTAGTGCTGGTCCCGGTAACTCTTGCCATGAGACTCTTGCTGTCTCAGGTCTAGAGAGAATTGAGATTCAGCATTAGCCCTCCAGAGCAACAGTGAAGGTGCAAAAGAAAAGCCGTGAGTCAGGCAATTTGCCACGCCCACCCAGTTTGCTTCCAAATTATCCCAGCGCATTGCAGATGTGATAACGCCCCGCACACATTTGCCAACGCAGCACTGATGTCTTTCTCTCTTTCCTCCCTCCCCTTCTGTTCAGCCCAGAAAGAGCAAAGAAGAGGCCCTGGCCACCCTGATCACACAGCACCACCAAACTCAGGCTGGAACCAGGAATGACACAGGTTTGTGGGCATGGAAATGAAGATCAGACATCCCTTGGGTGCACCTAGCTCCTGCTCACATTTCCTGAAAGCAAGCAGGGAGCCAGTGCTGCTCAGAGCACCACCACCCAGCAGGGTGGGCAGGAGAAAGCCCTGGATATGTGCAAGCCTCGGGAGAAGAACCCATCCTGGAGAAAGCATCGTTTCTCCTGCAAGCTGCCTCCATCCCCAGAGCCGCAGGACGAGCCCGTACCTCTGTCATCCTGCCATGCCACTGGCTGCCACTGGTGGCTTTGGTAGGGGTTGCCATCCCCGTAGCCAGCTGCTGGGTACTGCCAGGGGGGCTCTTCATAGCCTTGCCTGGAAAACAACACAACTCACTGATATGGGGAAGGAGGGGCACCGCTGCAGGGTCCGGGGGTCGCATCTGGGGTCCCTCCTGCTCGGGACCTTTGGAGGCAGAAAAGGGGATGGAAATAAAGCCAGGTCCCCTGCTCTGCGGCAGGGCCAGAAACTGGCCCAGCATCGCACCTGGAAGGAGCAGGAGGAGGTTTGGATGCTTCCCCATCCCCACCTATGAGAGAGCTGTGCACTGCAGCTTCGGGCGATGCCCAGTTTTATAGAATCCAAGAATGGTTTGGGTTGGAAGGGACCTTTAATGGTCATCTCATTTCAACCCCTGCTGTGGGCAGAGGCACCTCCCACCAGACCAGGGTGCTCCAAGCCCTGTCTAACCTGGCCCTGAACACTCCCAGGGATGGGGCAGCCACAGCTTCTCTGGGCAGCCTGTGCCAGAGCCTCCCCACCCTCAGAGAGAAAATTTACTTCCTAATATCCCATCTGCATCGTGCGACCTCAGCACAACCCCCCACGTGCTGACTCCATCATTCACTGAGGGCAATAACTCAGGCAAATCAACCCAGATTTGCCGGAGCGCTCAAAGCTCTTTCTCAGCACTGAGTGCATCCTCCAGCCCACATTTTATCCGTCCGCTCTCCACTGTTTCAGCAGCTGAGCTTGCAGGCTGCCTCTTGCTCCTATATTACCGCTTGTATTTTTATTGTTCACCTTGCACTTAGGAAAAAAGAACTGCATTTAATCAAATCTGTGAGAAAAGCACACCTCGGGACTGAGACGGAGCTGGTCAAACAGCAACCGCAGAAGTCACAGTTTTAAGAAGAAATCAGAGCTGCAAACGCTACACAGCCTTACATACAGAAATCATGGGCTGCCCGAACAGCTGGACGTCACCTACTGACACGCTGCGTCCCTGCGCAGCCACAAGGAGCAGCGAAAGGGGCAATTCTCATTGTAAGCAGGTTTCCAAGAGGAGGGCTCGGCAGGAGCAGCTCTCACCTGGAGCGGGGCTGGCTGGGGTAGCTGCTGTCACAGTGCTCGGCGCGGGACGCCGGTCGGCGGGTGTCACCCCAGGGGTGGTGGCCCTCGTCCCGGGGGTGGCCAGGGAGGTGGCTCCCGTGCCAGGAGCCGGGGCGAGGAGCCTGCCCTGCGTGCAGGAGCTGCCGCCGGAGCGGTGCCGGGGGGCCGTGGGACCCCTCTGCCCACGGTCCCCGGGCTGCCGGCCTCTCCCGGGGCTGGGGCGGCTGGACAGGGGCCCAGGGCTCCATCACAAGCTTGCCAGCAAAATCCTCTCTGGTTTTGGGGAGCTTAAGCCCCAAATGGCTTTAGTGGCCTGCAAATGATAAGTCAGAGTGTGTTTGTCAGCAGCTTCTCAACCCCCTCAAAGCCCCCTTTGAAGCCCGTTGCCAGCTACTCTCTGCTTTTTGGGAGCCTCCTGGAAACCCAGGATCCTTTCCAAAATGCCCTGAGGCAAGGAAAAGTCATCTCTACATCTTCCTCAACTTGAAGCTCCCCTTAAAGCATGAGGATGAAATGGTCTGCCTTTGAAAGCAACAGACATCCAGCTCTTCCCAGAACAAGAATCTCAGAGTGGTTCAGGTTGGAAGGAACTTAAAAAATCATCTGGTTCCACCCCCCTGCCATGGGCAGGGACACCTTCCACTAGACCAGGGTGCTCAAAGCCCCGTCCAACCTGATGCTGAACACTTCCAGAGATGAGGAGCTTCTCTGGGCAACCTGTGCCAGGGCCTCACAGGAAAGAATTTCTTCCCAATACCTAATCTAAATCTCTCCTCTTTCAGTTTAAAACCATCACCCCTTGTCCTATTGCTACAGGCCCTGCTATGAAATGTGTCCCTATCTTCCTTAGAAAGCCCCCCTAAACCCAGGTGGGATCCTCCTGCACTCCCAGCTGCAAAGCCCCAGCACTCAGAGCCCCCCCAATCTGTGAGAGGGTGAGAAATCCCCCCCCCCCCCCCCNCCACCTCTGTGACACAGCACGGAGACCCCGTTTGATATGCAGGAAGGGAAGGGGCAGAGCCATGAGCAGGACAAGGAGTTTTGCTCAAAGAAATGAGCAAGAAGGGAGAAGGGGAGGTTTGTTCCTGTGAGCTATGGGATGGGGTGGAAACAGGGATTTCCTCCTGCCTTCCACTCCAGCAAGAATTCCAAGCGGAATTTAGTTATATTTAGTTATATATTTAGATTCAGTTCTAACAGTCCCATGCAGAAGAGGAGATCCCGGGGAGAGCCCAGGGCAGCACAGGGGTGAAGCCCCAGCTGCCAGGGGGATGTCACCCTCAAGCCCCCCACGTCTCCTCTCGCAGCATCAGTACCCAAAGTGCCCCCACCACTGCAGGCCTCCCCAGTGCAGGGAGATGGCCAGATGCTGTCTGAACCCCTCCTCACTCCCCCCACTCAAGGTTTAAGGCACTTTGGGGTAATTCCAGGACTGGAAGAGGCTCAGGTCTGAACAGAGGTGGCTCAGTTTGTGCCCTTCTAGGTGCCATCCAGGTAAACCCTCGCCCTAAACAGCCCCCAGGCACAAACATCCAGGCACTCGTTATTTCAGTCCCACCACAGGCCCCCCCAGTTTTCGGCCAGGGGTTCCCACCACCATCCTCCCCCCGCAGCAGCTGCACACACCTGCTCAGAGGCCGCCGGGGCCCTTCCTCTGCTCCCTGTTGCCACTTCCAAAGTCCACTTCCACATGGGCCAGTGGGCAAAGGGCAGCCGCCGCTCCTCTGCCCCGCGCCGGCCGCTCGCTCGGCTCCTGGGGGGTTCACGCTGCTGTTGGCATCCTGAGGGTCACCTTTCCCGTCACTTGGGTCTCCTCCCACCCAAGCCAAGGAGCACGCAGCCCTCCGGGCTCAGAAAAAGCCGGATGTTTCTCCTGGGGAGTTTTTTAATGTCGTGAAGTAAGTAGGGGCTGATAGTGATAGGACAAAGGTGAACAGCTTTAAGCTGTAAGAGCAGAGAGTCAGATTAGATGTTAGGAGGCAATTCTTCCCTGTGAGGGTGGGGAGGGCCTGGCACAGGGTGCCCAGAGAAGCTGTGGCTGCCCCTGGATCCCTGGAAGTGTTCAGGGCCAGGTTGGACGGGGCTTGGAGCGACCTGGGACAGTGGAAGGTGTCCCTGCCCACGGCAGGGGTGGAACAAAATGATCTTTAAGGTCCCTTCCAACCATTCCAGGGCTCTATAAAGTGTCTTCCTCTATACATCGTCACACTTCCTAAATAATAATAAATAAAACCTGAGTGGTTTAACGCAGGCCCAGCCACAGGTCAAGCAGATAACGTCCATCCCACCATGTACTGCCCAGGGCAGAATTTGGGCAGGGTGGAGCTGGGCTCCACCCCAGCACTGCCTCATCTCAGTCACTACAGCACGATAATGGCTTTGTTCTCTAAGTGACCAGGGATTCCTGCCTGGAGACCCTACTCTGAACTCCCCTAGGCACCTTAAAAACAGAGAAAATGGGCAAATTAAGGCAAATGATGTCCACATTTAAAGCTAGATATAAGGTCCACCATCTGCCACCCAGCAGTTCAGTGATGTGTCACCTTCTCCCCCTTTCCCAGAGCCTCCAAATTACCTCCACTGTCACACCACAGCACGGACTGATTTGGGATTCACAGGCAGGAGAGTTTGCTTTGCATCATGGTGGCACTGTCAGAAACCCCCTCCTTTAATGATGTTGAAAGACTAAAATACGTTATAGCTTCAGACCTTGAAATTTCCACCCTGCTGGGAGAGTCAGAAATTTTCCCTGGTGATCTTGAGAAATAAGCGCTCGGTCTCTGCAGAATTCAAGATTTCAAGTAAAAAAAATATCCTTAGCACTCAGCCGTACAGAAATCCGACTGGGAGAAACACAAACCAGGGCAGCGCTGCCTTTGTGCTGCTGAGCTGCTGCAGCAGAATGAAATTAAGCATCTCCTCCTCATTTCACAGCTGCCCTTCAAAACTTCGGGAGGTTTTGAAGTGAAAGGTCTGTTGTGGACAGGTCAGGTCTGGAGGGAAGCGAGACAGGGTCCCTAGAAACCATGAGAATCACACTTTAAAAATACATAAATGGATAGGATATTCCATAAACACAAATAACATAATTCCGCTTGGTTTCTGACTAATCATTTTAGGTTTCTAGCCAAGAGGTGACCGCTGGATGTTTCCAACCTGTTCTCTAGCAACCACACAAATCTGTATTGGAAGCCTGCAGAGCCCCATCAGCATCACACAAAGATGTTGAAAAGGGGAGTCCATTTAAATTAGATATAAGGAAGAAGTTTTTGACAGTGAGGGTGCGGAGGCCCTGGCACAGGCTGCCCAGAGAAGCTGTGGCTGCCCCATCCCTGGGAGCATCCAAGGCCAGGTAGGACGGGGCTCTGAGCAACCTGATCTGGTTGAAGATGTCCTTGCTCACTGCAAGGGGAGTTGGACTAGATGACCTTTAAAAGTCCTTTCCAACCCAAACTACTCCAACTCCACAGTGCTCAGGCTGCTGTTGCCAGCCTAACCTGGGAAGTTTGGATTACAAGCAAGATTTGGGAGCTTGTCTTGCATAAAAACAGCTGCAACTTGTGATGCTCGTGTTTGAGATGTGTGGAAACTCTGTTCCTGTTCTTGCTAGGGAGGAAAAGGTAAGAAACTCTACTCTCATAAAGCTTTGAGCAGAAGTGGTTTAAAATGGACAAGGGAACACCAACTTTAAGGCAAAAGCGTGTTGGAAAAAGAAAGAGCCAAGGAAAGGAGCTGGGGCTTGAAAACGACAGAAGAAAAAGCAGAGGTAAAAGGCTCAGATGGGCTAGAAAGAGGGGAAGAAAAGGATAACCTTTTAACATCATCACATCTAGCCAAGAAATGACTATTTACAGGAGTCACAGCTTTCCTGAAAGCGCTGTGCCCCGGGACTGCCATGAAGCTTACAGGACTATTGCAATGCAGGCAGCGCATGCCACAGATAGCATTTGTCACAGAGCTGAAGGGACACCGCTATCGCACCAAAACATCGCCTTTCTCTGCTTTAAAAGATCTCACTGCTGTTGTTACAGTAACAAGATTAGGCAGAAAACATTTTTCTCCATGCCCAGGGTGTGTTTGTGCAGCTCCTTGGGGCCCTGATCACAGACAGCCCCAGGCTCTCAGGTCAGTCCCCCACACCAAACCCAACCTCATCCGAAACCTCTGTAACCTAAGAGTGGGAATTCAGGTGGCTTCAGTACCTGAAGCTATTTTGAGGTGATTTATACTGTTTCTACTCGGTTCTGAGAGGAGGTTTATTTTTTTTTAAAGCAGAATTGATAGGAAGCTTTGTTAATCTCCGAGCTCCAGCCCCCTGTAAATGTGAAAAATATATATATGTAAACAAACACCTTTTTTTGGTGGAGATGTCTTGAGCATCACGCAGGGCAGGAATGCAAGTAGCAAATGAGCTACATAAAATGTGAAAACTCATCTTAAATATTCTACACAGCAAAAACGCCAGCCCTGAACGTGCTGCCGGCTTCCGAGACGTTTGGCAGCCTATTTCGTGTCACACAGAGCAAGAAAACAAAAACCACCCGGGGCCTCAGGTTCCCAGACAGGCTGAGCACCTGCACCACATGGGGAGAGCCCTCATTCCCAATCAGGCTCAATGGCAGCTAATTAATAATTAGCTTGATCACCCCACCCAGGCTCAAAGGGAAGGAGCTGTGAGAGCCCCTGCTCCAGCTGGGGGTGGCATTTGGAGCTTCCTGGGCCACGGACATCCTGGTGGGAGGAGGGGGTAGCTCCTGAAGCAGCTGAGATGGGGTCTGCTCCCACCTGCAAGCACCAGCACCATCCCGTGGGTGTGACCCGGCCGTCACACCATCACTCCACATCCTCCTGCAGCCACTCTGGGAGCTCCAGTTCCCACCGATGGTTCTGCACCTTCCTTCCCCACGTGAGGTGGTTTCCAGCTTGGGTGGACCGAGCTGTCCCTCCCCACCATCCCCCTGCACACACACAGCCGTGTTCAGCAGCTTCCAGACACGCCTGTTAATTTTTGGAGACTTAGGCAAGATTATTAATTGCATTCCAGAGGCATTCGGCGTATTAGAAAAAGCATTTTATACCCTGCATTGTGTCTGGTGGAGAAACAGAGCCGCAAAAAGCTGTTATTTGTGAAAATCAAAACACATCCCCAGTCTGGATGCAGCAGAACCGTGACCTCGGCCTTCTGCGTGAGCTCCTGTTACAAAGCAAATCTCACAAAACTTCCTAATGTGGGCCTTTCTTCATTCCCCCTTCAGCCAACCCTCCCTAACTCTTGGCTGGGAATGCCAAGTCCTGGCTACCTGCATCCCCCACCCCTAAAGGAGAGGCTGTGCAGCTCCTGCATCCCATCACGGCCGGCTCTGCAGCATCTCCCCTGCCTGGACCCACCCCGGGAAGGGGTTGGGATGCACAGGGGCCCGTGGAGAGACAAGAGCTAAACCCAACAGCGGAGAGGAGAGTTTTCAGTATTCAGGTCCTCTCGTTTTCCTGTGCAACACCCCTTATGTTTTCCCAGCCATAAAATTGATGTTTATCTCGCTCCTAACTGCCTCACAGAGATCATTACACATTGCAAATGCAGCCATTTGCAGATAAAACGAGCACAAGCAGCCTGGAGACTGTCACACCACCCCTTCCCGTGCCACATTGCAATGCCTTACAACCTTTAAGCTGAAAATTAACACGTAAAACCAAGGGACCCGGAAATATTTGTCAGCAAAACGCAAAAAACCAAGCAGAGGTCATTCTTCCACCTGGCCCACACCACCCCCTGCTCAACCACGGAAAATTAATTTTTAAGTGAGACAAACCCTGCAGCTTTTCTTGGGGAATTAAGTAAAAAAAAAAACAAAACCAAGAGAAGATTGTTATTCCTCGTCTAAAATCTCCTTGCTCTAAAATGTCCCTCTGGATCTGGGTCTGTTGGGAGGTGTGGAGGGCACGGAAGGCGAAGAGGGGGATGCAGACGTCGAAACAAGCCCCAGAAGAAACACCAGAAACGCAGAAGACACGTCCCGGTGTCTGTGCCGTGAGGGAGCAGGGCAGGGATGCCGAGCTCTGGGTCGGAACACGAGGCCAGGGCTACACCAGCCCTCCTGGAGCTGCTGCCCTGGGAGATTCCACCTCCGCCACTCACCCTCGGGCTCCTTTCCTGGTGGCCATGGAGGGAGTGAGCCGGACACAGACCCTTTCCCGAGGTCTCCATCAAGTGCCAGAGCAAGGAAAGCCGATCAGCTGGAAATCTGCAGCCCCGAGAAGTTCCAGGGTGTCCTTTGGAAAACATTGCCACCGTGTGTCTCCTCAGACGCTCGAACGCCGGTCCCCTTCCCGTGTGAGCCACGGAGGAGCTTTATTACAGGCAATCAGGGGCAATAAAGAGCCCTGACAGGTACAGATCGCTCGGCTGCGTCCTGCTCCTGCTGCTACCTTGTAAAGTTGGACAGTAACGTTTCCCTCATTTTTTTTCATCTCAATTTATGGCTCCTCTGCCATGAAAAGCCACTTACGCCCTCCACAGTTACACATACCGTATCCTCCAAGGCCAGTAAATCACGGTCTCCAGTCATGTCAAATTTTGTGAAATAAAGCTAAATTGCAGTTGTACTCTGAGGCAAGAAGCTGCAAAATTGAGAGAGAACAAGCTCTGTTTAAAGCCAGAAATCCAGCGCTGGCAGCCTCCCGCGGCTCGCAGAGGCAAGGATCACGAAAACCTCCCAGTGAAAGAGAAACTCCTGACAGCAGGGAGCCCGCAGGACCCTCTGTGCCACCCCAGGCTGCCTCCGTAGGTCTTCTGTGGGGTAATGCCAAGAGTTAAAATAGTCCAAACTCAGAGGATTTCACTCTGCAAACTGAGCTCCAGCCCCTCACAGCCAGAACACAGAGAGAGGGCTGGGAGCAGGACAGAGCCAGGCTCCAGCAGCGTTTTTTTCATTGAGGCTTGGTGCTCAGCCTGAATTTGGGCTTGGAAAGAAAACTGGGGAGCTGATGGGGTCATAGCTTCTTGTTTTAAGTTTTGGGGTTTGTTGGGGTGTTTTTTTTTGTGCAGACAGAAGTTTGGGAAGTACTGACACAGCAGAGTTTCACTCTGCTGAGCCCATCTGGGCTCGCTCAAAGTGCTGGGCACAGCACCAAGAACTGGGGAAACTGAGGACAAAAAAAAAACAAACCTTGACCCCAAACGACCCTTTACATTTTTCAGGGGCACGGCGACTTGTCTTCTCCCTTCTGCAGCAGAGTTAAACTTTCATGAAAGCTGAATTAACTTGGAGAAGAGCCAGCTCCAAGGACAGACAGCAACATGATGGAATGAGAGCGAGGAAGACCCAGACCACTGCTGTTCCTGCTAATTCCCCTGCCTGCATCCCACACTAGTAATTTCCAGGCGGCTCCAATTGCTCCGTGCCCTGCAGCTTCTCCATCCCACCATGACAGAGCATCCAGCCTGGCACAGGCACCAGGCATCTCTTTCCCCATCTCTCAGCAAAACCCTTGCAAAAAAAAAAAAAAAAAACCAACAAAAAACCACTGGCTATTTTGGAAAGCAGAGTTTATTCCACAGTCTAAGCTCAGGAGTCTTCTTCACTTCCCAAGGTGACCTCACAGCCCACTGCATGAGCCTGGAGCACAAGGTGCAAGCTCTCCAGGTGGAAGAATGCCTCCCCAGAAGCAGAAAAGATCCAAAGCGCACACACGCACACACAAAAGAGGAAAATTATGAGCAGCCATGACAGAGACAAGGAAAATCACAAAACAACTCATGGCAGAGTCTTAGCTGATAAAAACCCAACGTGCATAGCACACAGCTTCGGGCTGGGATACACTTAGCCCTCTCTGAATGTTTAATGGGAGTATATGCATCAGTTAATCAGCAGCACAAGACACAAAGCGTTTTGTACCTCCTCGCCACGTGTTGTGCAATTAAAAGGCTTCTCATTCAGGCACAGAAAGAAAAGTCAAGGGACTTTGGCTGTGGAACATCCATTATTCAAAAGTATATCCATTATTCAAAGTTTTTCTTAAAATCCTATTGTCAGTTTGAAAGGAAAAAGAAAATGAGTTTCTGAAAGCTGTGCTCCGTTGATATTCCACTCCAATTTTTGCTGATTGTAAGTACTAAAACTCCAGACATTTTGAGGAACTAAAGAAATCCTTCACAGCTGCTGAAAAAGGCAACACCCTGTGGGTAGTCACAATTTTCCCCCCGACTTAACTCTGCCTGGCAGGGGTGTGAAACACCCCGGCCAACGCCGCGCTCCTTTCCCAACCTGCTCGGCGACCCCGGCGTGAGGCTGAGGAGCAGCTGCTCAGGCGGAGGCAGCAGCAAAGTGCTCAGCAAGCAGGAGCAGGCACCCACCACCGCCCCCGAGCCGCCGACTGCACCCCTGAGCTCGGCTCAGGGAAGCCTGGGTGGGAGGCACAGCCCTCCCACAGCACCCAGGAGCTCCCACGCAGGGCGCCAGGGCTCAGCCACAGGAGCTCCAATGGGGAGCGGATCCCAAGGGTGCCGCCTGCCATCCAGACGGGGGTCAAGAGGAGCATCAGACCCCACGGAGCCAGTGCGAGGGAAAACACCCAGCTCCGCCACAGCCCCTGCTGCACAGGGAGAAAACGCTGGGACAAACAGCACCGGTGGCTCCAGGAAAGCTGCTACCCAGGAGCCACCTGGACAGTGGAAAATATTCAGCAAGAGCAACAAATTATGATCGCTTGCTAACATTAGAATATAAAATAAGTAGCCAAGGTTTTACCTCCTCTCGGAGCTGGAGGAGAGAGTGCTGAAAGCCCCTGAGAATCCAGGCATCAGGCACCTCTGCAGGGATGAAACAGGTCTGAAGTCCAGGTGGGAAGTCAGTCCCCAGGCTGGAGTCAGGTCCAGGGAGAGCACCCACCTCAAACATGCTTGGCCAGGCCCCGAGCAGCAGGGTCTGAGGCCAGGCTGACAGTGCTGAGCTGATCTAGAGATCAGTGTTTCTACTCGTGGCTTAGAAAGAAGAAAAGCCCCCAGGCTGAGCTTATATAGAGCCCCAGCCTGTGGGTGGGGATGCACCAGAGGCACAGCCAGGGCTTATGGAGGGGTAGAGCAGCAAAAGGCTGCTGTGCTGTAGGGCTAGCTGTTGAAGAAAGAGCTAAACTGAAATTATTATTGAAGTTATATATCGGATTAAGGAGCAGGGGCTAAAACCTGAAAAATTATTGAGAGTTATGAGTCAATAAGGGTGCTTATTATTTTAATTTAAATAAATACATGTGAAAGAGGAACGGGTGCCTTAGAAAGGCTTCTCTGTCCTTGGAGAGGTAAGGCTATAACATATAGTAGTCTCTCAAGGCTTAAAGGTTCTTTTATGTGAGCAAAGGAAGAACAAAAGAAAACATGGCAGAGGGAAGCAGCATTCGGTGATAAATACCTGTAAGTGTAACACTGTATCAGAATACACGCTGTTAGGTTGGCTTGAAACCTGCTTCTTTAGGATTTCTGTATGTGCGGTGTGTAACTAAAATGTGGAACCTCCAGTGGTGTGACCTGAGCACACCAAAGACACGATTCCACCAGAGCAAATTGCTGGAAGGGTGATGATGGACAGCTAATAACCACAGTAACCTGGGTGTAACCTACTGAAGCCCTTAAGCACTGCTGGGAGCTCAGTGGGTGCCACAGGGTCGGGGTCCTGCTTCTCCTCCATCACGCTGACTCTTTTCCTACTGCCAGACTAGCAGCTTGAGGTGTTGCCAATAACTTGGGGAGCAGCCTGAGTGTGTAAGATGAAGGCATTATTCAGCAGTCTGTGCTGACAGCTATCTTTAAGCAGCACATTTATCTGAAGTACAATGATGCTTCAATAGCAGCCACCTGTAGAGTGCTTCCAGGGCACTAAAATGAGCTGGATGTTATCTGCAGGAAGGCTATGGCTCACAGCTTATTTGGACAAATTCTTTGCTGCAATAGGCCATTTTCTGCTATTACCAGTGAAATAAGCTAAACACCCACTTCTTTTCTTCTGCAATGAGAAGCCGTGCGTGATGTGATGAGTTTGCAAAGCTTTTAAAGGACGGATGGGAGTTAAAGAACTTCCTCCAGGGTCCCAGACACTGGCAAGCAGGACTGGAGTTGCTGCTGCAAAAGGAAGCTGGGAGGGGTATTGCAGCACAGGCAGCGCTGAAGCGGCTCGTGGAGCCAGAGCCGATGTGGTGCTGGAACAGCAGGGCTCAGCACAGACAAACTGAGGCACTGACAGATGAAATGGTTTGACTGTTGTGACTCCACAGTCTGCTGTAGCTCGAGTTTCTCTCGTTAAGCTTCAGAGAGCAACAGCCAGCTCGTTAGTGGCATCTCAGGCTCCCTTTGGCAGCAGCTCTTGTAAAGGTAACAGTGTCTGTAATGGCCCCTCCTGGGACCGAGCTGGACCGAGGCAGGGTCACAAGCACATTCATTCTCCCCAGGCAAAAATGCCTGGGAATGTGGCAGGCTACGTGGAGGGAAGGCAGGAGAACAGTGTCCCTTCCTCACTGGTCACTGCTGCTGGCTGGATGGACTTCACTCCCTGTTCAAAACACACAAACGTGTCCCCTACCATCTTCCTTGCTTTGGTCCTCATTTCAGCTCAGACCTTTCTGTCCAGCTGCTGACGGGTGCAGTGCTGCTGGGGCACTGCTCTGATGCACAATCACACACTGGTTTGGGTTGGAAGGGACCTTAAGGCTCATCTTGTTCCACCCCTCTGCCATGGGCAGGGACACCTTCCGCTATCCCAGGTGGCTCCAAGCCCCATCCAGCCTGGCCCTGAACACTCCTAGGGATCCAGGTGCAGTCACAGCTTCTCTGGGCACCCTGTGCTTCACCCCCACTATGGCAGTGGCACCCAAACAGGCACCAGTGGGACCCTGATTAGTCTCAGGTGCTCTTTGTACAGCTCAAACTGGGAGAAGCAGCTGGAAGTGAGCCACGATGCTCTGCTCCCATAACCAGTGACTGCAGCCCACACACAGAATTAGGCTTTTGTCAGGGGGCAAGAGTGGCCCCCAGCCTGCTGATGGGGTTGGATAAGCAGTGGGAGGAGCCAGCTTACGCCTGGAGATGATGACCTTGCCCGTGGCCTTGTGCTGGAGCAGGTGGTTGAAGGCTTCATTTAGCTGCAAATTCAGACACAGGTATTTATGGTGATGGCCATGAGGCTTTGCAGGGACGGAAGGGGCTGAATGATGCACGGGAAGAAGTCTGAGCCTGGGCTTTCCACTCCTGGGATCCACCGCTGGTGTTGAAATAATGCAGGACCAGACCAGCTCCTGGGTGTTCCTCTGCTCTACATCCTTGACTGTGCTGGATGGTGGCTATGTAAATGTTTCTGTGGAGCTGAGCCATTACTTAAGGATTAAAATACCATTGAATAGGTTAAAAAAATGATTTGAACACCTTCAAATGTACTTCGGGGGGAAATGCAAATGAAGGAGCATCAGGATCCACTAATCCACTTCGAAAGCATTATCCCAACACATTATTCTTTAAGAACACAAGCCCTTTGGTATGGGAATGAGTGGGTTTTTATGACATTGCCACTAAGCACATCACAATTCTGGCCTTGCAGTACCCAACCAGGAGTTAACGACTCCCTGGCTGCAACCCAATGAAAGAAGATTTAAAAGGGTGAGGGGAAAATGGGATTTCTTGATTTAATATTTTTGTTTCTTAGAGAACCAGGACTCTGGAGTTCCTGTGCCAGGGGCCTAACTGCTCACAAAACTCTGTTTCTACAAAAAAAAAAAAAAAAAAGAGATTTGATAGAATAATTCTGAGGAGTTTTCCCCATGCTCACCCCTTCTGGCTTGGAGAGTGCTCCAACATGGCGATGGGTATTACTGGGGAACGGAGAAGATAAAGGAAAAACCGGAAAAAACATCCTCCTGGTAGGGACTTGGAATGCTCCCGTGGCACAAAAGGTTCTTCAGAAGCAGCAGATTAGAGGGAAGAGGAGGATTTTTCTCCTTGCAAAATCTACTCTCACAATCCTGCCCTCTCACATGAACCTGCAAGGAGAGTGAGGAAAGAAGGCAGATCTACTGGAGGTCTTGCATGTGGTCTTGAGGCACGACCTACATGCTGAGGAGGGCTTTTACTTCAGTGCAACTTTCCAGAGCTTCCTTGAAGATGCTTAGATGAGATAATGGGAAAAAGTTCTTTACTGTGAGAGTGGTGAGGCCCTGGCACAGGTTGCCCAGGGAAACTGCAGATGCCCCATCCCTGGGAGCGTCCCACGCCAGGCTGGACGGGGCTTGGAGTGACCTGGGATAGTGGAAGGTGTCCCTGCCCATGGCGGGGGGTTGAAATGAGATGAGCTTTAAGGTGCCTCCCAACCCAACCCTTTCCGTGCTTCTGTCCCCACTGACGGCCTCGATGGCCATGCCAGCTGCTCTGCTGCTTGTGAGCACTTCCTCTCCTCTCTGCTCCAGCTGCAGTTCCTTGCTGTGGCTTGTGCTGCCCTTCAGAGCCAGCCCACCCTTGGTGCCGTTCCACCAGCTGGGACTGAACGCACGCCCAGCACCCCGTGCAACAGCTGCTCTGCTCGGGGGAGCACCGAGCACCTCCGGCTGGACGCGTGAGGCTTTTCTCGAGCAAGTGGGGAGCTGGGGCTGACCGACTCTTTCTCTGTGTGTATTTAAATGTGTGCATGGCACAGTGGAGAAAACATGTCATTGATTTCTGAAAGGTGCAGTGTTTCCAGGCCATGGTGATACCTTAAGAGGCCACCTAAAACACGGAGACCAAACAAGAATTAAGAGAATAAAAGGAGGTATTTGTTTGAAGGCCTTCAAAGGCACACCCTGGGCAGTCCAGAGGCTACACCCCAGATGGACCCTGGCTCACGGGTTCTTCACACTTTGATAAGTTTGGTTCATCTGCATATCAGGGTTAATTCTCCAATTATAACCTCAGTTTTATGATGGAATTACCCCAAGTTTGCCCCCCTTTAGAGGCTTTTAGTTGACACATTTTGAGGCCTGGTGTCCTTGGAGTGGAAGCCTGCAGAGGTTTGTTGTGTGTGAGCAGCAGGAGAGAACAGCAGCTCACAGGCCACAAGGAACTCCAGAGTCACACACCAGGCAGGGCAGGATTTGAAAAGTACAAAAGTTCAAACCTAAGGTATCATTCGGAACCCCCCTGCCACCAGGGATGTGCTGGGTACTGCCAGCCAAGGAGGACCTCTACAGAAAGGAGCCCCATCCCTTTCCCTCTGCCCCAGCACAAAGCGTTGCTGTAGTGAAGTGAAACGTTCTGCTAAGCAAGGACCTGCGTTTGATGCTGACTTTACAAGCAGGAGTACATTAATTCCAGGCTGTATTGCAAATGTCACTCCTGTACCATTCAGACAGCCCATGTAATTGCCTCTGCTGTGGAGCAGGAGGAGGAGGGTGGCATGGATCGAGGTACAGAAACGATTCCTGCAGCCCGGCCCCTCCTCTGCTGCTGTCTCTCTGTGTGAACCTCAGGACATTGCTTCATCTCAATGGCTTTGTCTCGGGATGTTTCCATGTTCCAGAGGAGGGGAGAACTTGGCATCTCAGCTGGCAGCTGCTACTGAAAATTGCAGGAGTCGGACACCCCCACTGCAGCTCCCTGGCGAAGGCTGAGCGGCACAGACGCTGCTGCTGCTCACAACCGGAGCTGCTGCCCTGGAGCCCAGCAGGGGAGACACGCGGACACCGAGCTCCTCCGTGGCGAGACAGCTCCGTGACGGGGCCTGCTCAGGATGCTTTCCGCCGAGGGGAGTGGGGAATTAGCTCACCACTGCACGGGGCCCGTGGTGTCTCAGCCCTGAACAGCTTCACCGGGACTGTCAAGTTCCGTGCAGAAAGTTGGTGTTGAACAGTTCTAAAGTTTGCACTGTATCCGTGTGGGTTTGGTTTGTATGAGTTGCCTTTCCTGCAGCCCCCGACACCTTCAGACTGTTGAAATTCAACAGGGCAGGGCTGCTGACTGAAGCTCTCACTGGCTGCATCCCACCTGGACGTTGTGCCATCCTCACCTCCGTGGGACCTGCATGCTTTCCCCTGCTTAGAGGGAGGGAAAATCAAGGTGCAAACCTGAAATGAGCACCTTGGCTTGTACAGATACGTGCCAAAGAGACAAAGTGTCAGCTTTTTTGACAAATTTTTGACAGCTGAAATACCCAGCTGTGGGGTTTTGCTTCATGTGCTGCCCCCTGAGCAGCTGCTGCTGCTGCTTACCCTGGTTGAGTCCACATCCTGTGGCCAAGAACCGGCGAGATTGTGCCACAGGGGGTTGGCAATTGCACCGTGTCCTCATACAACACCTGCAGGGATCTGCTACAGCCCCTGCTTAAAGACCTGTGACACAAGGAATCCCAAGGAGGGATGGGGCCAAAGATCTCTTGAGCTGACCCCGTGGCAGGGCTCGGTGTTTGGGAAAGTTTGTTTTAGTAGGTTTTTTTACATCTTTTAGCAGCCCGCTGTTTGGAAAAGCTTCCCCCAAGCATCCCACTCTGCCAAGAAGGACAGGGTAAGGGGAAAAAAGTACTCTGAGGGTTGCAAGGCAGCGGTTCAGGCAGAACTAAAGCCCTGAACAAAGAGACAAAAGTCTTTGCAGTTTTGGAAAACAATGGCTCTGTATCCTTACCTTCTGATCAACGACACGCTCTGCCGCCACAGCTTTAGTGCCAGTCACACCACTTACTCTGCTTGCCTGCCAAAAAAACCCTTATTAGATGGGTGTCAGGAGAGAAATCACGCAGTCCTGCTGTTCCCTCTGAATTAAACATTCGATTTCCCTGTGTTTTCAGGAAGAACCGTGAACGGCTCACGCTGTGTCTGGTAACAGTCCACTTAGCAATTGCATTAACTGAGTGTATTTATCCCCTTCATCTCCTGAATGTGGCTCTTCAGGCAGAGCCTGAGCCTTCTCCATCGGCAGAGCTCGGCATCCCCTCACCCGCATCCACAGCCACGGTGCCTAGGCTTGCAGGGGGCAACCTGCACGGCACACACCTGACCGAGGAGGGACTACGAGCCCGTTCCCAAACTCTTGTATTCCTGCATTTCCCTCGCCGCCTTTCCCCTGACATGGGCCAAGGCCGGGGGAGCTGTGAGCAGCAAAGTTCCAGGTGGGCAGAAGATGGCAGCAACAGCCCAGCAACCGCTCTGCTTCGCTAGGTAGGGGTTTCTTCTCTTCGGCAGCACCGGTGCGTTTGCGCTGAGGAAAGGCGACATTTTCACCCCTCTGGACTTCAGGATTGTGATCGAGGCACAAGAGACACCACGCACGGACTGGAAAACCAAAGGAGACGGCTCAGCATGAAGAGCTTGGTGCGAGAAGGACCATGCAAGCATCGCCCAGGCATGGAAAGGCGCTTGTTCTTCCAGCCTGTGTGGATCTTTACAGAAGACTTCTGTGGATTTCAGCTCCTTAGTGCAGGTACATGAGGTCTGGCAGATTTTCCGCACGGTCTTCCCGATTCAGGGGACGTTGTCCCATGGGAGGCGCTGGGAAATGGGCAGCAAGCATTGAGGAGCAGCAGTGCTAGGACAGTTTTGTGCTGTGCTTCCATTTGGGATGTTTTTTTCTTTTAGTCTTTGATCATTGCAGGAGACTCGTGGATTTTTAGCTCCTGGGTGCAGGTACACGAGGCCTTGTGGATTTTAAGCTTGACATCCCCTTTCCCCAGTGCAAATATTTGGGAAAAATTAAAAACTCACTTCTTTAGAGCTCTGCTTTTTCAAGGACATGGCAAGTAGATCCTGAACACTCCACCGTGGTGGGGATGTAGGCTGGGATGGGCTGGCAGACACTGGAAGTGACATGTGGGAGAGGAGGGAGATGTGAACATCACACTGCCTTGCATCCTGGATTTGACCTTCCTCTTTTCTTCAGTCTTCTACACCTTTTGCAACATGCACGCAACTTTTGTTTCTGTCCTGTTCTTAGGTAAGTTCACTGGGATGGGACTTACAACATCTTCCAGCTCTGCTGCTGCTTCTCCTCTTGAAGATCTTGGCCAAGTCACCTGTGTAAATTCAGTGTCCACACTTGTTAAAGGGAGTCAAAGACTCTCTCTTCTCTTTGGTAAGAGCCTGGAGATGTGTCAGTGAAGAGAGGTAACTTTTTCTTGCTAAAGCAGCATTTAAAGGGGCTTATGCTGTTGTAAGGTGTTGCCCAAATACTATAAGAAATAAGCAGGTTCTCATGTTAAAGAGGGTTTCAGGACAAATGGACAGGACAGAGGGTTTGGAGAGGGGGCTGGAGGCACTATCAAATTCCCAGAGCAGGGCTTTCTCTGGTGTGTGAAGCTGGTGGCCACTACCCTGTCGGTGTTCGTAGAGGGGACAAGGAGAGAGCTAAAGTGAAGGGGGTTCTGGAGAGGGAGGTGATTGGAGCTGAAAGAGGGGAGCAGAGGAACAGCAAATCCCGGAGACAGGCAGGGCAGGTACAAGCTCCCTTGAGAAACATGGCCTGATTTCCTTCCCCGGTGTAAGGGTATTAGATTATTCTCAGCGATCCAATAAATGCCACAAGCCTTTGCAGCGATCACTGTACCTTGTGAGGCTGCAGAGGAGGGGATGGGGCATCCCACACGGCCAGGAGCTTTGCCAGTTTGGTAGCCTTGAGCATCTCCTCTTCAGGAGGCTTGTCCCGGGCTGAACACCAGAGCCTGCAGGAGGGAAGACTCTGCCATCCTCTTGCCAGGGCAGCGTTTCATAAAGCTCTCACAGCTAAAGCAGAGGAGTATCTTTGGAGTGCTCTAGCATGGTGGTGTGGGAGCAAAGATCTTCAGTGCTGGGCTTGGGCGGAAAGTAAAGGAAGCCTTGCTGTGGGGCTGAGCTGCAGGCACACCTGGGGGAGCCAGAGGGTGCTGAAGGGGAGAAGATGGGAAAAAAGAAAGGATGCCCTGTCCCATCTTGGGGGGACTTGGGAGGCAACCGGGTCACTGCAGCTCCTCACAGTCCTGCTCCCAGCACGGCATCCCAGGGCACGGCTGTGCATCCCCAGGGGACTGGGCACTGAGCACTGACTGGCACTTCCAATATTGGGTAAATATGAAAATGCTGGGTAAATATTTAGAGTATCTAAGTAGATCTTTGCAGCTTCAGTGAACCACACCAGTGGAAAACTTTGCAGAGAGGCATTTTGGATTCCAAAGGCTTGATTTTTGGTTTGGTTTTTTTTTTTGGTAGTTAGAGAGTGTGCCTTTGCAGAAACCTGTGGTGGTTCCCAGCAGAAAAAAGTGCTGTGTGCTGCCATGGCAGTGTGTCATCACACCGGTTCTCCCAACGGGGAAACCAAACATTCCGGGGCCATGGGTTGAGTCAGGGCTCACAGAGCCAGGGGATGAGAACCCTGACCTGCTGACTCTCCGCCCCATAGTTTAACCACAGCTTTGTCCCTTCCCCGTGGAGGATCTCGCACTCCAAAGCTGTGCTGCCGTTTGCGCATGATTTTTGGAGGAAACTATTTTCAGAGAAAATGATGTGCTTCTTGGGCTGAAACATCTCATAATAACTCTCTGTCCGGAAGGCGGATGGGAATGTATGTGGGGGAGGGATGATGAGACAAAAAAATTGGGGGTGGAGAAATCAGCGTGGCTATTTGTTAGAGTTGTGACCCGAAGAGGAAGACCAGAGCACACCCAGCAGTTACTGCTCCACACAGCAGCTGCCCGACAGAGACCCAGGGCCAGGGCTGGGTGTGGCTGTGCCACAGGCACAGTGTGGCTGTCCAGCCCGTGCCACGCCAGGTGTATTCCTTGGCGCGGGGTGGACTTGGCTGGCTGGTTGTGCTGGAGGCAGCTCCCGGACGGCAGCGGCGATCACACCACCTGTGCGTCCTTATCTGCAAGTGAAGCAGCGTGTTGGCATGGGACCACCCGTTTGTCTGGCACTCGGGATCAGGAAGAGAGGTGACTTCCTCTCACAAAATCCGGCAAGAGCTCTAACAAGCAAAGTAACAGCAGCGGGACCGAGAGACGGGCTCTGCGCCCCGATCAGAGCTCCAGCTGATGTGCCACAATGCGGGATGCACTGCGACTGAATGGGTGTGAGATTTTCTGTGTATCCCCTTTTTTCCTTCTAGGATTAGCTCCAATAGGTGGTGTTTCAGTAGCTTAGGGAGAGAGTGCCTTTCTTACCAGGGCCATGACCACTAGCCCTGGTGCCTTGAGGTGACGTGAAGGAGAAGGCAGCAGGCTCGAGCTGAGTGCTGGTACCACTTTCAGATATAGCAGGTTGCTACTCGATATCATGCACAACTTGGATTGGAATTCTGCAAAAGGGCCATGAACTGACTCTTCTCTGGGACAAGCGGATTTTAAAACATCGTCTGTGGTCATAGAAGTGCTGAGACTACATTCCCATGGAAAATACAGAGGCGGGAGGAAAAATATCTGATGCGGCT
This sequence comes from Mohoua ochrocephala, assembly GCA_013398855.1. Lineage (NCBI taxonomy): Eukaryota > Metazoa > Chordata > Aves > Passeriformes > Acanthizidae > Mohoua > Mohoua ochrocephala. The sequence goes on from VZTA01026990.1 coordinate 350,194, forward strand.
CCCGGATGCTCAGTATTTCTCAGGCAAAAATCCACATTCGTGCACGGGAAGCCCTAAACATTTTGGACTGTAGCTGCAGAGAAGACTGGGCACTGCACACCCGGACAGCGGGGGCTTGTGGGAGCACTAGCTGTGGTTTGGGAGCTCAGGCTCCTGGAATTCAGGCTGTACATCTGCAGGGCACTCACGGCGTGGGCTCTCTCTGGTACGCTGTCCTTCACATCTGCCCTTGCCAGGCGTCAGGCCTTACCTGTGAGCTGAAGTGGACAACTTGAGAAGCCTTTTGCTGCACTTTGCCACAGGGAGTCTGTCAGCTCATCTCATCCATCAAAGAAGCAAACGGCCAGCAGTAATTGCTTCTTGTCTCTGCTGTACAGCCCTGATTAAAAACCAGGGGCGCAGCCATCAAGTGTCATTGCTGTGGTATTTTCTGCCCAGAGAAACAAGTGCTGCTTCCCACCAGCTTCCAGCTTCCCTCCCACAAGCAAGGAAGGTCTCACCTCAATGTAGCTGCCATGAAGGCAGATGCGACCAACTTAAATGTCTGTGAATGACCGTGCCCCTGCCCAGGATGACTGTCTGGGGGACACACCCGTGTTTCTTGGCTGGCAGTGTAGGAAACAGGATGGTCAGCTCCACCTCGAAGCAGTTCAGATGCAATTGAAAGGAATCCCTTGTGGAACCCTCCTGGCTTCTGCTGAACTACCACACAGATGGGTCTGGCTCACTGCACGCAGCAAAAGCCACTTAATTACAGCAGCAGCTCAATTTATTTGTTTTGGATCATCTTTATTAGCCATCGCTTAAGCTTGTAATTAAGGGAAGAATAGGGACTGTAAGAAGGGTACCAGCCTATGCTGCTGGTCTTCTCCCTGTGCTGCAGCAGCCCAGTGTTGCTCCAGTCTGCTCAACACCTTCAGGACTCCCTCCCCTCCTGTGTGGATAGCACTGCTGTCAGCTGCGCTCCAAATGCCTGCTTTATTCCTGGAAAAGCACGGCAGTGTTTTCTTCCTGGGACTTTTTTAATTGACTGGGGTAGAATATCTGATGCTCCAAACACTATGTAGGCACAGCATGAGCAGCAGGTACCTCCCGGAGGGATGTTGCTGCTCATCTCTTACAGTAAATCTTCGGGTAGGTTAGCACTCTCTCACCCGATGGGAGAGAGCATCAAAATCCTTGCAGAGACCCTGGCCGGAAAAACAAAGGCCTGAGGAGTGAGACCTGAGGCTCACATGGTAACCAAAGGAGCCCAGACCTTCTCCTCAGGAGAGAATACTGCTCAGAACCACGAAGCTACATCACTGCTCTGACTGTGGCTGTTGTCATGTGCTTAAACCCTCGTGTTCAGTGGAGGTGTGGCTGTTCAGGTGCTTCTTCTCAAATGCCCAAGATGTTTCTGTGGTTTTCAGCCTGCCTCTGTACCACTGTCCTGAATCTCCTCCTCACAATCCTACATCTTGATTGCACTCTTAGGGCTGAAGGGTTGCTGTGACAAGCACCACATGGCCATTTTCCACCCTTCCTGCTCTGAGACTCAGTTTTCTTTTATGCAGCCCAGTTCTGGGATTCCGACATCTTCTTTTAAACGCAGCCTGAACAACTACAAGCACTGGCAGGAAGCTTTAATCATCTCTGTGTTTTTCACAGGGACTCAGTATCTCATCCATGTCACCGTGATGCCTGCTCCTGGACCAGGACCCACCACGGCCATCAACCCTGTGGGACAGGCTCTGCTCCCAGGAGGTTCACAGGTGAGTGGCAGGGATGCATCTCCAACCACCTCCTGGTGGGAGGCAGGGCTGGACTTGGCTTTGACAGCTGGCAGCTCCAGTCAACTGCTTTTGTGTGGTCCAGGAGGAAATTCCCCAAGCTGGCATCCAGCCCCTGCAAAACCACAAGCAGCTCCTGTTTGTGGTGCAAGGGAATGTGTATCGACTGTCAGGCTCTGCTCACAGGACAGGGGAGAAGGCTGGATGCTGTATTTGTGTGTCTCTGTGAGCTGTTACAAGCTCCAGAGCAGTGTTTTTCCTTTATTTATTCAAACATCTCAAGGAACAACAGGTTGCTGGACTGGGAGGGGAGAGGAGGAGTTTGCTCCTCCTTTCTTCTGAAGTGTCAGCATCTCACAGCGCTCTTGCTCACTCCTGTTTGGCGAACGATCCCGTGGTCAATATGGAAGTGCAGCGTGGAGAACCCCACGGCTGCATTTGTAATGAAGAGCCATCTCCAGGCTACACCAAACGAGGTTATTTGTGTCCTGGTACAGCCTTTGTTTGCAAACAACAGCCTCTCTAGGTAACCACACAACAGAGACAAGTGCCTATTCATTTGCATCTGCCTCTGCTCACAATAGTGAAGGAAGGGAACCCAGCTGTTTGGGCGAGGGAGAACAAAAATACAGCGGAGGGAAGTTGGTAACATCTGTAATACAGGCAGCCCAGAGAAAGAAGGCCATGATTCCAGAGATGGGGATAAATCTAGTGATTACTCTTTGCTCAAAGTTCAAGCCAAGTCATCTAACCGGGAGCCTGACAAGAAAAATGGGGACAAATAAATCATTCCTTCCTTATTGGCCTCATTTCTTACTCAAAGCCAAAACCCAAACCTCTTTGGCCGAGTTACAGTCCAGTAACTGCAGCCTTTCACTGACCCTACGTCCATCCCACGACCTTTTCTGCACTGACTCATCACAGCATCTGTTGTCATCACCTCCCCAGTGTCCTGGGGACCAGCTTTATCACAAAAAAAGGACCTGTTCAAAGGCTACATTTTTAAATGTCAGTCCTGGGCTCCCTGAAGATGATCCAGCCCATGAAGAGAAAGCTGGCAGGTTTGTCACAATCTTGCCTTTGCTTGTTAGAGTCAGTTGGAGAGTTTTACAGATCTGTTCTGAAGGTTGCTGGAGGCTGGTTATTTTGTTTTTAAGTCGGGGCAGCAGCAGACAGGCAGCCACTATTAAAAGAAGAAATTTGGGGAAAAAAAAAAAGTCATTTTGGCTTTAAAGCCAGCTGACTGCTTTTCACAGGCTGAAGGATTTTTTATGTCTGGATGTTCCTGACCTGCAAGGTAAGGGGACGTGTTGTCACGGAAGAGGATTTGAGCAGCTCCAGCAGACAGAGAGGAACCTCCACCTTCTTTAACAAGGGTCCTGTGCTGACTTGTGAGAGCCTTTGATCAGACTTCAGGTACTCTGGTATGGCCACATCCAGCCATTCCTCGAGCTTTGTTTCCAAAGAAAAGATCCAAAATCAGACCGTTCTATTCCAGCACCAGCCTTTCTTCATTTCCCTGCTCCCCAAATCCCATGAGGAGGGAGAAAAAATTAAATTCAGTGCTGCATATGCCTTCACATTTGCTTTTTATAGAGGGGTTGGGATGAAGGCACGTTTCACCTTAAGAACACCCCATTGGAAGGATAAGGTGCTGTTATCTCAGGCTGCTCCCTTAGTCTCCTCTGAATAGTTTTGCTTAGGTTGAGAGAACGTTTCTCAGCAATTACACAGAAATTGGCTGGTTTGGTGCACTTCTGACACATTCTGCAAAAATACTTGATGTGCCGCAAAAGGACTGACTCAAATGAGGAAAAAAAATGTTTCTCAGCCAGAAAAGTCATGGAAGTGAAGAGCTCACAAGGGTTCAGTCGGTCACCCCTGACCCCAAACTGTCCACAGCATCACCAGGGTTTATATTTGGATGATGTTCTCCCAAGACTGAGTCATATTTCCTGCCTCGAGTTGCTCCGAAAGGCCGGCATTTCAGGCAGGGTCCATGTTTCTGTCTGATTCATGCAATAGGCAGGAGTGGCCCTATCTGCTGTTTTCAGGCAGACTTGGATTACCCAGCGCGTATGAAAATTAGACCCAAGCTGAGTAAACAAATATCGATCTACTCAACCTCAGGTCACAGCTGAGAAAAGTGTTCTGAAGGAGTACATCGGAGGGGCAGGATGGCATCAGAGGGTATAAATGCAGGGTGAAATTCAACCCTGCTCCAGGGAGTTTGCAACCTTAGTACAATCAATAGGAGCATCTGAAAACGCTGGTCTCATTCGGGTTACAAAGCCCGGTGTCTCTGAGCGGTTCCTCCTTCAGCAGCTGAGTGTAAGAAAATAATTAATGACCAGTCCGGAGCTGCTGAAAAGAGGAGGGGGAGTGATGCTGAAATAGCTGCGTGTCGGGGGCACGTGGGGCTATAAGTGGATCGGGGTGGGAGCAGAGGAACAGCCCGTCCGAGGGAAAAGCAGGGCAGTGGGACAGATTTGCTTGAGATGATTAATGCCGACCCACACCCCATCGTCATCCAGGGTACGAGCGTTCCTGTAAGACGGTGACTTGCGCTGCTGAACGTGCGATGTGGTAATTTTCCAGGTACTTGGCCATTTGACTTGAGGGTTTTTTTAAACATGGATGAGATGTGATGTCTTGTGAGCACTGGAGTGGAGGCAGCAGAGCGGATTTTTCCCACTGTGGTGAATTAAGTAGGACGTGCTGCCTTCCCGAGCAGAGTCCCCGACCCTCCCGTGTCTCTGCAGGGTCAGAGTTTATTTGGTAACACCTCAGGGAAAAGCCAGAGCCAGCTGGTCTTTCCTCAATGGTCTGAGCTTTTCTGCTAAATCCACATTGTGATTTCGGAGAAAAATTCAGACTACCGAGGTTGGTGTATTCAGCCCAATGAGGTTGACTCATTGCGGGCCTGATCCCTGACCAGCAAACTCTCTGGGATTACCGAGAAAATTATTTTCCCAGTCATAGGATGGTTTGGGTTGGAAGGGACCTTAAAGACCCTCCAGTTCCAGCAAACTGTCTAGTCAGACGGGTTTTCCCTGTTTTCTCTCCAGCAGGATAGGAGGACAGGAGCAACCATCCATCAAGGCACATTGTCACCGGTCCAGCAGACAGCAAGCCCCAAGTGTGGAAAGGACAAGCTCTCACAAGCCCACATTTTTGGGCCCCGTTCCTGTTTCACGTGGCAGCAGGTTGGCCTCGACCCGATGCCTGCCCCAGCGGAGCAGGACACGGCAGCTTGAAAGGGGCTGTCGGGAGAAGAACAGCTGAGAGCCACAACGATCCCGGCGCGTGTATAAATAGAGACGGAGCTGTTATCCTGATGAAATGAGACCAGATGTTCCTCCCAAATCCCTCCTCTCTGCTAGTGAAAATTATAGTTTAGTTACAGCAGGGCAAAGCGGGCAGCAAAATATTTTAGACCAACTAATGTCGGGAAGTCAAAGGGGCAAAATGCCTCACTGGGGCAGGGGTACCGTGCCCTGTGATGCTGCAGAGATGGATCGGGCATGGTCAGAGTGGGAACCGGAGGAGTCCCTCGCTGCCTTTGTTCTATTTTTCTGCTTCCTATCCCAGTATTAATGGGCTGAGTTTTAAAGCCCGTGCTGCGGCCGCTTTTGTGAGGTAGAAATTCAGTGTCAGCACATGTATCCTGGAGGCAGTTGGCACGAGATGAAGGAGGGACGGCAGCAGCAGTTAAAACTGGGCCTTGGCTCTTTAATATTTAACTTTCCCCAGTGCTGGGGGTTTTTTTTTTAATCAGTTTGCGCATTATCTGCCATCCCCGTTCAAAGAGGGTTTTAGCACAGAGATTTCAGTGCTTAATCCCAGGGGCAGGGAAAGCGGAAGAGTCTCTGTGAAGGTTCCAGGGCTCAATCTGGCCTCAATTACACCAGCCTAAATCAGCAAAGAGTGGCCACAAACGCACTTTGCTGTGACCGCATCGGGCTGGAGGTAACAAAATTGGGGGTCAGTCCTGTATCTCTCCAGGAGATACCTCTGGTCTCTAAGGCTCCATCCATAAGGGAGTTCCCAGGAGGATCCAAACATTGTCAGACTGGCTCAGAACAAATGTCCACCTTGGGTGACAACTAGGGCCTGGCCATGGCCAGCTGCAGATGCTTGGGAAGGGATATCGGAAGAGGGAGAGTATAAAGTGATCCTTCCTCTCGCGTATCCTCCCAGCTCCTGGTAATCAGCAGTAGAGGGACTTCCTAAGCCGGAGGTCGCATGAATTTGTGTAATCCCTTTTGTTTTTTTTCTCATTCGTTTATACTTTTGGCCTCCATGACATCCTGCGGCAGTAAGTTCCACAATGTAATAATGTGTTGTGTGAAAAAGTACTTCCTTTTGTCTGCTTCAGACCTGGCTCCTGAACATTTCTCTCCACGCTCTTGTGTTGTGAAGAAAAGGGAAAAAGAATTCCAGGCCCATACCAGACCTCTCGTGACCTCTTCAGACTTCTCTGTCTTTATTTGCCCCAAGGTTTTGTTCTTCCAAACTGGAGTCTCCTTGTTTTTCTAGTCTTTCCTCCTCCTATGGTATCTATCCCATCACTTCCACAGCCCTCCTCCACGTCTCTTCTCATTTTATTATTGTCTTTTTTTTGAGATAAGATCACTGAAGTGAGACTTGCTCACTCCCGAAGACATGAATTCATTCTCCTGGAAGAAGGTCAGCTCAAAAGCTTTCTTTTCTCAAGTCACACTGGTGTAGTTTTATTTCTTGTACAACACATACAGTCTTGGGCTTAATGAAAATACACATGCGGCTCTCTTCAAATACTTGGATTTAACCTATTCTGAGCAAACCCCCAGCCCTAATTTAACTAGAGCCTGTGGGTTAAAATGACATCCACAAGTAGATCAACTAATGGGGCTGATTTACACGAAGGGAATTTCATGCATGTGCTTATATTACTGTTCATTTATGCCTTCACAAATCCCCCGAGCACTACTGGTGGAGAAGACCCCCAGCCAGAACAGCTGAACTGGTGAGCATGAAACTTGGGAGTCTCTGATTTCCAGGACATCTTTATTTATAAAATATGTCTATTTTTGCTCCTGTCATGCCCGCAAAACCAGCCTTCCTATTTTAGTCATCCCTGCTCTTTGTTTATGTTGCCCCGAACCCCAGGAATAAAGGCTGGAGAACGGATTTTGTCTTCTGCTGCCATGTGAATTTCAGAAACCACACTAGCCAGTCCTTCCAGACCTTGCTGTTAGGGTGGCTTCATCATACTTGCAGATAGAACCAGTCCTCACTTGATGGGAACCAGTTGCCGGCGTCTTGCGCCGCTCCTGCGTCAATGTCGTCCCAGCTTTTTAAAACTCCACTTTTGGCAGGAGCTTAGCAGCCACATCCTTCCCTCGCAACACGCCAGCTCCTCTCCTGTTTCTCAAAGCAGCTTCATCCCCCTTTCCCCCCGTGTCCACTCGGGCGAGTTTCCTGCAGCAGGGAAAGAGCCCAGGCTCGTGTGAGGGATGGGGATGTCTGTGGGAGGCTGGCGGCAAGAAGGGGGCTGTGGGGAGAGTAGGAGGGGAAAACCTTGAGGAGTTGATTGGATTGTGGCCACTAAAGGATGAGCTGGGAGAATATGTACATTTTATATTATCAGGAGCAGTGGGAATGAGCAGGGATAGAGAGCACGTAGGAGGGAAAAACTGCTTTTCCTACTGCTTTACGGCATTATTATGGCAATTTATGCGGATGCCTGCTCTGGAAGGAGTATCCCGCACACCCTCAACTCCCGGAACTTTGGAAGCCATGCTGCAGAACATGTTTTAGGGTGGGAAGGAGCAAGGAAATGTTATGGGGTGTCTCAGCTGTGCTGCTTCTGTGCAGAAACACCCCTGTCACAGTGGCAGAGGGTCAAATCCTCACCAGATTTAAACCTGGCTTAACTCTTCCTGGTTATAGGGGTAGTTTTAAAACCCTTTTTTCCCAAAGAATTGAGGCTGACACCATCGAACTCACCGGATCTTTCTTTCCCCTGATCCTGTCTCTTACCTCCTACAACCTCAGGAAGTGCTGAACTCACTGGTCTGTTTTAAACAAAACACAGAGAGGGATAAAGGTCCAAGAGCTAATCCTGGGGAACCCCTGCAGGAATAATGAAAAATGGTAGCAAGGTAAGGCAGTGAGATCCTACAAGCCTCTTCACTGAGGGTGTCCACCCTCTGCCAGACATCAGGTATGAATCTATAGGAAACTGGACTACACCAGTTCTGCCAATCACGAAACAACCTAATATTTGGAAGAAGGTGGTTTCTTCGTTTTCCAACTCAGCTCAGCTTGGAAATCGCAGCAGGGTGCGTATGCCCACCATGGCAGAACTCATCCTGTTCTCTCCCAACTGGGTAGAGAATGACCCAATTGTAGGGCGAGATTCAGGTCAAGCTCTCAGTCAAGCATGAGACAGAAACTCACAGAAATGAGGTTTCATCAATTAACCATGGGGCTGGCAGGACTTTTCTCGTCCACTGAAATAGTTCACGCAGCTTCCATCGCAGACACAACTCTATGGTGTGAGGGCACTCCAACGCACTTAGATCAGGAGGGCACTGTTCACCGACACTTTGCGAGTCCTCAGCTCCCGTGAGGAGCTTTTGGGAACTCCTAAGATAAACCTTCGTGTTTGGGCAATGGATCGGGACCTGCCAAGCTGCAGAGCTCAGAGAGTTACGGTCCTTCCTTTCTAAGTGAAGTTGCTGTTCTTCAGCCACAACTGCTATGTAAACCCTCTTATTCTGCTCTGCTGCAAAACAAAACAAGAGGGCACGAGTGTGGTTGGAAGATGTGGGAGCTGCATCTACTTTAAAGCAGCTTTATGGCAGCGTAACTGCTACAGGTCCACACTAAATCAACTGCTCTTTCAATTAAGAAAAAAATGTTAGTGCCTTTATACTCATGGAGAAGTTGTATACAGAGGCAAGGCCTTGGACACAGCCTGTGGTAATGGAGAAAATCAGTGGATCTGAGCGCTTGGCTGAACCCACTCAGTTCATATTGATCATGGGCAGGCACAGACTTAGTCCGAGACTACAAGGATGGAACTCAAAGTAAGCTGAACCCCTCTGCCCACCTTCCCTGAAAATTCAAGTCACAATGCCATGATTTAAAAGACACTGCAGGATGCATGCTTTATTCACAGCTATTCTATTCTAGACTTTTAAAGAACACGTACCTTAAGCCCTGGGAAATTCATCGAAATACAAAAGGGAAATAGAAAATTAAAACATGGTGTACTCGGGGAGGTCAGTGAACAGGCATTCAGGACAAACTAGCCCGCAAATCGCCTAAATGAAATGCATTTAATCAAGCCAGTTGTCCTCCTTTCCCTGCAGCGCATCTCCTCATGTACCTGAGAGAAACAGCCTGTGTGAGTGCATGAAAGATTTATCAGTCTCGGTCAGGCGTGCGAGCGCAGGTCTGAGCCCGGGGATCCCCACGGCAGCCGCTGTTTGAGACTCAACCCATCACCCCGGCGTTCCTGCGGCGTTATTGGGAGAACGGGCCGCTGTGAGAGGCATGCGGCTGCGGCCCCAGCGGGATTATCCCCTAATTTGTATTCCTTCGGGATGCCTCTCCCGAGCCGCGACTCCCCTTCCCGCCGCTCTCCCGGCGGGGCTGAGGGGAGGAACCATCTTGGAGCCCCCTCCGGGGCCGCCACACGAGGCCCCGCGCAGCGAGGCGGTCCCGGGGGGAGGAGGGGGCCGGGGAAAGGGCTGCCGGCGGCTCCCAAGGCAGCGGGGGCAGAGCCGCCCGCCATCGCCCGCCTCCCCCTCCGGCCAGGGGCGGGC
>VZTA01026990.1:359978-370274 GCA_013398855.1 Mohoua ochrocephala
CAGCAGCAGGGCTGGGTCCGCGTCTACGGTGAGGGGCGCCGGGGCGGGGGGCAGCGGAAAACTTCCTGGGCCCAACTTCTTTCTCCCTTTCTTTTTCCCCCTGCTGCCGAGGCTCCCAATTCCCCGTGGCTCCTTGCCTCCCCCCCTCCCCGCCCCGTTCCCGGAGCCCCGGGCTCACCCCGCGCCACGCCTTCCCCTCTCCCGAGGTGCAGGATGCTCCGGTGTTGGGATCCGCGTCCGAAGCTTTTGTGTGCCCGCAGTCCCAGGGTGCGTGCCCGGGATGCGGGTGCCGGCAGGGCTGAGCACTCCCGGATCTGATTAGTATTAATGAGCTGCTGAAGGCCTGGGAGGTGCTGATACGGTGGGTCCCGTCGCCCCAGACTCGCTGGTCTGTGTTAAATTGGCACCTTTATAATTTATGAAAAGGATGTTAAAATCTTCAGCGGTACAGAACGCGGGGTTGTTTCCCCTTCTTTGTCAAACTCTCCCTGGTATGTAGCCTTGTAAAATTAGCTTGATTTATGTGGCCGGGCCTCTGGTTTGTTTAGGCTCCCAGCTGAAGTGCAGTCGCATTTAATCTCTCGATCAGCACCTAAATAGTGGAAATTCTGTTTTATCTTTTCCTTGTCTCTCCCTCTTGTTTGTCTTGGTAATCTAACGATAATTACTCCCACGTTTCAGAGTCAAGAGCGCTGCAGGCATTATTTCGTTTTCCCTCTTGTAACAAATTTGGTGGTCCAGCCTTGAAAAGGCACCAGTCGTGGTGTGGGCACATGTTACCTTTGTCTGATGTTATTATTGTTGCCCTTGGATCCCTGGAAGTGTTCGAGGCCGGGTTGGATGGGGCTTGGGACAACCTGCTCTAGTGGAAGGTGTCCCTGCCCATGGCAGAGGGATTGGAGCAAAACTGACTTTAAGGTCCCTTCCAACCCAAACCATTCCATGTTTCTATGATTATGGAGAACCTGTAAAAACACTTTTTTATTGGTACTTTTTAACACCTCTTACACTGGTGATTTTCCCTTTCCTCTTCCTCCCCTGTCCTGAACCCCAACGAGCTTCTCCAGGTTTTCCCTGACTTGTAAAACTAGAAGCAAATGCTCTCTGTTACCCGTGTCATTGATCTGTTACTTGGTTGCGTTATTCCTGAAACACAACGATGACATTAATAAGTTATCTGCAAGAACTCTGCTGCATTTCTTGGCCGATGGCAGGTAATTATTGTGAGTACCACCAGCCTGAGCCTTCACACATATCAAATGAGGAAGATCAGGCTGCAGGTTTTCTGGAGAGCATGGTCTGTTCAAAGACCTTTGTGTTTATTTTGGGAGCTTGAAAAGCTGGTGCAGTGGGATGAGGTTGTCTGTCTGCTTTCTGTCTGGTGCATCAATGAGCAAAGTTATACTTAGCACAATTAATTGTAATAGAAGTTTGGGATTTTTAGTAGTTTCCGCTGTGTTTAGCTTGCTGCTTCTTGCCTAGCTTGTTTTTGTTAATCCCAGCCTAAAGCCGAGACTATAAAATGCAGCCTGATGCAAAAACATCTCTCTGCTGTTGTCAAGAAGAGCTCCTTCAGATTGTTTGTTGAGAATACTTTCTAAAGGTAAAATGAGAATGTACTTAAGAAGAGGATGTCTGGCACCAGCCTATCTGATTGTTACCCAAGGTTGTATCTCCCATGAGTGGAAGCAGGAATGTGGTTTCAAAATTAGCCCCAGTGAGGAACATTGCTTGTTGATAAAGTCATATGTTGTGATGTGCTTGTAGTTTGACACTAACGTGTAGATAAATGGGAAGAAATTCCCTGTGACAGGGCCCAGCTAGCTCACAGGCTAAAAAAATCAGCATACGCTTCAAGCACATAAAAATACATCTCGTAGCCTAAGGATAATAACTAATTATTCCTAGTCTGTGTTTAAAAACAACTCGTTATCCCTCTCCCTCATAAAGAATCTGATGTGGTAGTGTCTTCTCTCCTTCCCTAAGAAATTGCAATCGGATTAGCTAGTATTTGTTTGTTTCCTCCTGCTTATTAGCCTTTTTCTTTCTTGCATGAGCACATCTGGAGAAGTTTGCGGACAATGAATCAAGCTGAAACTGTGCCATGTTTGTGCACAGCTAAATATGGGTTACAAACCTATGAGTGACAAGTGTTATTCATAGGATTAAAAGTAAAGCCTTGCACAGTTGTTTGAGGAACCACAGCAGCATAGCGAAAGAAAACAGGAGCAGAAAGCTTAGCCTTATTGTCTGTATTGTCTGATAAACAATGAGAACACTAACACTAATTATTTCACCATGAATGGCTGGGGGAGGGAAGGAATATCGAGCACATGAAAAGTGGAGAAGCGTTTTCTGGCATGGCAAGAAATACAGCTTTTGATGTCACTGCATTTCTTTTCCACGTGTCTCTGTGAACGTGAACCGCTGTGTAGGGAAGTTGTTCCAAATGAAAGGTGACTGTCTGAAAAGTGTCCCTAGTAGTGGAAACATGTATTTTAAAGAAAAAGAGCTCCGGAGCCACTTAAAGACAGACAGCTGTTTATTTCTGTGCATCTCTGCTTGGTGGTGGTGTGCCATCCACTTCGTCTCTGTCCAAAGAGGTAATTACTGCCATGAGGGGAGCGGGTCTGGTTGCAGAGCCTGTAAAACTTCGTCTGTTAGCACAGAGAAAAGAATTTAGCAGTAAAATCCCATCACTGCTGGTCTCTGCGGCTTGCCAGCAGTATGACAGTGATGTGAATACAGTAGGACTTTACAATGTCTGGGATGTGATTTCAGTGTGACACTGAGGTCTTGTCTGACTTCACTACGAGATCTAAATCACAGTCTGGCTATTTTTGCATTTCCTGCCTTAGCTGCACTAGTTCCAAGGGTGGCTGTTTCATTCTGTGTTCTGGAGGTTCAGCAGCTTCTGCTTAAGTGAATTAGCCAGGACATTATCATGGAAATACAGTTTCCTTACCCAAGGACGGAGTTTGAAATACAATTAGTTTCCTCTAACCTGATGTTTGAATAGTGGACAGGAGCAGCAGATTTGCTCGTCAGAGTGATAGGTTTAATTGCTCGTGAAACACAAATCATGTGAGTGCTGTTAGATGATGTTTCCAAGAACTGGTTTTGACACACAGCTAATGTTTCTGTAAAATATGTATCGACATGTGTTCTGGGTGACGGCTTCCATTCAGACTCGTGGCATGTGTGCAAGGGGTAGGAGAGGGGAGGTGTCTTGCCTGGATTAATGATATGATTTTTTTTTTTTTCCCCTCGATAAAGCTGATAACTGACTTTTGAAAGCATCCACCCATGTTTCAAGGTCTTTTTCTCTGTTCTTTGAAACAGGTTTTGTGAGGAGGAGGCAGGGCAATAACTGAATAGACAGCATTTTCAGTGCTAACTGTGAAAACAGAGCAATTACATTGCCCGGTGTGGCTGAGTGAACATCCATGGATTTTGCAGGAATGAATTCTAAAGCCAGCATCACAGCATTGGTGTTAAATGTTGCATGTGATGGGGGCAGAATCGGTTTCTGCCTGATGTACAGTCTGCGTCTAAACAGGTTGCAAACTTCTGTGACGGGGTTTTCAGAGTCATCGATAAACGTGCCTGCTCTAAGCTCGCTGCAAACGCTCCTGTGCTAAAATTGCAAAAGAAGAGTTGCTGAAATACGTAAAAAATAGCACAGGGAAGAGTCTGTTCTTGAATGCTCATCCTGCGAACAGACATTGTTGCTTTGGGGCCTTATCTGGACTGGGAAATGTCTTTCTCTTTTAGCAGCAGTGCTAAAAGACGATGGTCGTTGTACAAACTCGAGTGCAGATAGGATGTGGACTCTTTCATCACCTTGTCCTCTAATCCTACGGGCAGCCTGGAGACATTCCCTGCTGCTGCAGTGACCCTCCTCGCCCCCCTTTCTCCTGGCAGAAGGAGAAGGCCCTTCAAGCATAGGCTAGGAGGGCTCCATGCCTTTTTCATGGATACCGATCTGCAGACAGAGCTGCACTGGCTCTGACTCCAGAAAAAGCCCTAGACCCTGTGCAACCAGACAGAAACATCTCTTGGCTGCCTCAGACTTGAGTTCCAGGCTTTTTAAGTATTGGCCCTCAGAAAATACCAGGCTCATGCTCAGGACTGAAGCCCCGGTAATGTACGTAGTGTCATGCAGAGATTAAAAAATAGCTGTGGCTTGGGCACTGAGCAGAAGCATCTCCTAATCATGTGAAATTCAGTTCAAAAGCCCAGTTTCTGTGAGTTATCCATTCCAGCAGTTCGTCGTCTGCCTCGCTCAACTCTTTTGTATCAATGATTTCAACTCTGTTCTGAGGGATTTCTGGTTCTTTACAGCCTGCCTCGCGATGACTTTGCAAGTAGCTTTATGTCTACCTTTTCTTTTTCTTTTTATGTTCTTGTTTTATTCCACTGTTTGCAGTCATATCTAAAGCCACAAAGATTATCCATTTCCGAACCATCTTGCTTTGGATGAGTACCAACAGGCTTTGGGAACGAGTAGCATCTCGTTGTCAGCAGGTCCTTTCCTTCCAGCCCCGCTCGTGCTGCTGGCCGGCTTTTTCCGAGACGTGCGTGCGGGGATGGGCAGCGTGAGCCGCGACCCTCTCTGCCCGGGGTCCCGCCTGCCCCCCTGCCTCCACCGGAGCCCGAGGAGGTCCCACCAGGTGGCGGCATCTTCATTGCGGTGGTGCAGGACCTGCCGAGGATGCCCGAAACACGCGGGGGGATCCCGTCCTCTCCACTTCCAAACCTTACAGCTCGTCTGCATGAGCTCAGTCACAAAGTACTCAAGAGGCCGTCTAGCAAGGGGCAGGTGGGAACGGCATACTTAATGTAAAAAACAAAAAAACCTCCTCGCAGCCAGGCAGCGAGGCAATCTGATAGGTGAGATGGCTGTTACTGAGGGTCTTCTCCTCCTCGAGACGTGTGCAGGTAGCTGGGCTGGGGTTTGTGTACTGCTGCCTTTCTGAGTGTGTATGGAGCTGCAATTCCTTGCAGGAGAACATTTGCTTTTAGGAAGGATTTAATGGGAGATAAGGGGAAGGTGGGGCTGAGACCCTTGGAAAGCTGAAAGGGAGCTGGAGAGCTGCACGGCGTCTGTGCAGCCAGTCTTGTGCTGGAAAGGAGAGAAGGTCAGTGTTCATGAGCGTTTCTTCCCCTTCTGATCAATAGGCTTATTTTTAACTCGCCCAGAAAGTTGGTGCAAAAGCAGGCTTGGAAGATAAACCTTGTTGGGCCGGGAAATGTCATTTCCTGAGTATTTGGACAATGCCTGCTGTGGTGGTATTTGACCTTATCGTAGCCTTCAGGTACCGAATGAGGGACGGACATTGAATACCAACAGCATAGAGCTTTTGTTAGTTCTGTTGAGATGATAAGTAACAATGATTTCTAGTTGGAGCCCCATTGTGAAAGGCAAAGTTTAATCAAAACCAAGGTTTTAAGTGACTGCGTTTGCTACGGATGAAAAACAGTCGAGCCTGTTGTGGGCAGAGATGCTGCTTTCCCTTGCCAGCCAGCAGCGGGGAATACCAAAAGATGAGTGAAGTGCTCTTCCAGGTGATCTGCTCATGCCTGCTCTATGACAGCTCCTCTAATAGCCCTTTTTGGCTCCAGAGAATTCTTACAAGCACGCAGGGGGTGAATTACGGATCCTCTGTGCTCATTCTCCTGTGCATTGGCAGAGGTGACTTGCAGTGGAGCTGAGGGCTGGACACAGCCTGTTTTCTCCTTGGTTGCTTTACTCCGAAATCTTATTGCAGAATCAGCCCTCGGACATTAAAATGGTTTGCCTTTCCTCTTTTCAAGGAACATTGACAGGAATTTATCCATAAATGAAATTTTAAATTTTTTTTTCCCGGGAGTTTTTAGCTGGCTGTGTTGTTGCAAATGTTGCCTAGGTTACTAATTTATTAAGTCACTTAAATATTTGGAGGCATCAACAATACTAGAGTATGCAGGGGAAAATGAGGATGACATTATTTTGAAACACTGGTTTCCTGACTCCCGTATTTCAGTCACACGATTTATCTCTGCCTGAACATTTTCATGTGGTGCTGTTTCCTATTTTTAAACAATAGGAGAAAAAAAAGGGAAGATAAGAAGAGCATAACTGTGACCCGTTGACTTATTATGAGATCACGGATTCCTTTTAACTGATATTTATAGATTTTTATAAAAAATAGCTGAGACTTCAGTATTTTCTGACATATATGCCTTTTTAGCCTCAGGGTCAGAAGTTAAGTTGTCATCTGAATTCTTTCGAAATCCTCTGTGAAGACACATAGTAATCATGGAGATACAAATTGTATCTGCAAGGAAAGTAACCACGTGAAAAGAAATATTGCTGCATTTTGGTTTGTAAAATTCTCACAAAGCCCTTTGTGTGTTTTGACACCCTCCTATCTCAGAAAGCCTTTATAAAAGTGATCAGGAGGGAATAGCATTTGTTAATTCTCTTTAATAGGGTTTCAAAAGGTCACAAAACTGTAGAAAGGCTCTTCTCCAAGAGTTGGGATTATTTTTAATTGTAAAGCAAGTTGGAGCAGTGCAAGTAATGAGCTCTTGGAGGTGAAGGGGTCTTTGCCCTTAAGTAAGCGTAAAACCAAGTCCTGGATTTAGATCCTTTATTATCTAAAGGGATTTTTTAAATTTTTTTTTCCCCCAACTGGGAATACCCCATTAGAAATTAGCTCTTACACTGCAAGCACTGGCAGGCACTTAGTTAAACACATTAATTCTGCAAACTGTGGGAAAACGACACCCATTTCAGCAGATGTGCGATGCGTCTGGTGCAGATTTGCATAAGAATGCATATGCTTCTCTGTGAGTTTCTGGCTTGATTAAAACTTGCAGGCACCTTTTCTCTTCCTCTAGCGCTGTGTCTGCATTCTTGGATATTAATGGTTTAATTGAAAATACCCCGTTTTCTTCTGCCTCTGTAAATTCATTTTATTTACACAGTACTGCGCCGTAGATGCGCTTGGTACCGTGTAGACAGAGGCTGCTTTGCTTGTCTTTTGGAATTTGTAGCCAGGACCAGAGAATAAAGGATACAGCAAACATGAAAAATGGCAAATGTGTTTGAAAGTGGATGGAGGATTACACGGTGGAGTATCAGGAGCTGGGAGGGGATTGTGTGTATTCAGTCCTGGCTTCCAAGGAGGTGTGGGAATGGAAATCGGTGCTGTGGTGAGAGGAAGAGAAGTGTTGAGGAATCTGTGACTAAAAATGATCTCAGACTTAATCCCTCCCAGTGTTAGGCTTTCACAGTAACAGTCCAAGAGATTCAGCAGAAGCTCATCTCCTCGGTCCTGTTCTCAATCCGGATGGCATGAAAAGAGCATGGAAAATTCCTTCAGGTAGACCACGGACACTGAAGCATTCAGTCTGAGGAAAGCTTTCTTAACTCTGGTAGCAGGGAATTGAAGCAAGGTGCTGGGAGGCAGGATATTGAAAAAGAGGAAGATTACTTGGATTTTGATGTGAAATTTCCAACAAGGAGACAAAACATTTTGTGTCCATTGTATCCATGTGTAACAAATCCTGGATGCCCACTACCACCTTCTAGGGCTTCAGGAGGAGATGTTTTGTGATAGGACTGTTTTTAGGGTTTTCTTGGCATGAAGGAATCAAAGACAATTTAGTGATATTCCAGACAAGGCATAATGCTCAAGGAATGCAGGTCTGGAGCTGTGCTGCCCCGTGTCTCCTGCTGGCTTTGTGGAAGCCTGGTGGCCAGCAGAGCGCTTTGGGGTTGGCCAGCACCCGAGGGAGCATGCTATCTTGCCGGCTGAGTTAGCGTTGCCTGCATGCAGCACCTCTAGCTTTGTCCTTTCATCAGCTGCAAGGTGTTCTGTGCTGTGGGAGTGAGAAGGAGAGGGAGGAAACACTCTTAAAGCAGCAGGGCCTGTGGGACGGGCACCAGATGGCAGTGAGCGAAACCGCACCAGCAAACAGCTTCATGCTCTCCTGAGAGAGCACTGGTGTTCCCCAGCTCTGGAATAGCAGCCTTTAGGGTTAGGCTGAGTGAGTTGGAAAGCCTGGAAATGTATGACACATCCGCTTTTTGGGAGATCCCTCACAGAAGAACTCGATGTTACGACATGGAATGTAACAGCGCAACTACACTTCTGCTCTTGGGAGACACGTCATCCTTGGGAGGAAATATAGGTGGGTTTGGTGCTTCTGGGGGGATTTCTACTCCATGTTTGATACTTGTAGGACAGAGTTAAAGGCCTGCTTGCTTTCTTCAGGATCTCATTACTTGAGTCAGTGGATTGGCTTGAGATAAGTGGAGGTAATTCACACCCCCATTTAGCTGACTCTTTAGTGCACTGATACTGGTCTCAACAAGATAGGGGACAGATGCTGCACTACTCAGCACAGTGTGTGCTGTGAGGGTTCCAGGAAAATGTGTGCAAAGTAGCAGTGGCTGGGAGGGCTGAATGCAGTCCTTGAATCTCATTTAGAAATTAAATGATCGCTTTGCTTCAGTTTTCTGTTCCATTTTGTCTTGACAAATGGTGCCTGCTTTGTTAACAATTCCATCAGGGTTAAAGGAAGAAGGATCAGTTTCACTTACTCTACCATTCATTGCCTTGCTGTGTGAGTGCATCCAAAGCATTAACGGTTTGAGGGGACTGCTCTGAGCTGAGAAGGTGAGGAAATGAGGCACAAACAGGTCAGATAACTTGTCCAAGGACATTCAAGAAACTTGGCAACAGAAGCCAGATCTCCTGAGATGCCTACAGTGCTTTGCTTGCATACCTTGGGTTGCACTGCTTTGTGTTTGGGGTGCCTCTAAGCCTGCTGCTTTACCTGGATCCTCTATAACTATTAATAATCATCTCAAATACCCTATTAGCTGTCGGATCTGTAGGTCAGGAGGGCAAGATGCTCTCAGAGGGGGGACTTTCATTCAGGTGATGACATCTGCTTGCTCCTTTTATTCGGTTTTGGTTTGTTTTTTTTTTTTTTTTTACTCCCGTAAAAGCCAAAGGTAGAGTTTTGTTGACCTTCAAAATGGAATAAACTTGTCTCATTACAGTGGCAGCAGGCTGGACCACTGGTATGAAGGTGTTTGGATAGCCAGCTTAGCTCATTAGCTTTTCTTAATTCTTGAGCAGGGCTGGGTGGTGCCTAAATCTTTAATTTCAGGTAGGTAACTCTTCACTGCTGACTGGGGGAGGAAAATAGATCACAGATCAAAACTGGAAAACCACTGAACAATGATTAAACCTCTTGGAGCCCCAACATCCTTCCTGTGGCATTTGAGGCCCGGTGCCAGCGTGTAACACAAGTTTGGTTGGCTTTGCCAATACTCGACTGATCCATAGTGGTTTTCCATGTTAGTTAGGGATTTTGTCTTAGGAGTACAGTGCAGTGCAGGCACTAGGAAAGAAGAGGAGACAAAAAGCTTCCTGAAAAGATGTGTGTTTACTTTATGAGGTTATACCTCAGGCTGCACAGACAAGCTGCTGCCTTCGCTGCGTTTCCTACTTGCTTAAATATTCTGGAACACGTACATCACGCACCAAAACCACAATGTGCTCATGCTTGCTAGGAAATCATTAGACTTCCTCGTCAAATAATACTAAGTATTTCCTATTTTGAGGTATGTTTCTGTAATTATTTTCCATCTTTTGTTTTTTTGTTCAGGATGGTGGGTAGTTGATGGGTATCCTGGAAAATAAGAAATCAGGAAAGAAACTAACATCCTTCTAAAGCGGGTTTGAGAAGATTTATCTTCTAAATGGCATTGGCTTATGGGGTCCCTTTCTCTCTTGCTCTCTGGCAGCACTTGCTTAGGATGTCACTGAGGTGTGGGGTGATTGATTACCCTGTTGAACGGATTTCATGGGGTCCTTCCTTAACTCCTTCCATTAGCCAAGGCCTTGCTCACTGAAGTTTTCAAATAGCCTCAACTCCCTAGAGATAATGAGGTTTTATATCCCATATAGTGAAGTAGCAAAAAAAGTTTTATGGTCTTGCCATAAATATTTATGTCAGTTTTCTTTCACGTACCCTTGGCTGGCGACTCCCCTGCTTAAAGAAGCTCCTGTAGTTGTTCATGTCAAATTCTGTAAGTAGTGTCAGAGCGGTGTGAACCGAGGCCATTTCTAACTCAACTCTCCTCATTTTGATTCCAGTGGTTGCTAATTTCTCAATTTATAGCCATTAAATCATTAGAACCATTAAATCAAATTAGGAAGAAAGCCTCTTTTTTTTTTTTTTTTGTCAGCCTAGACATGCTTTACAGATGGAAGTTAAGCATTTTCCACTCTA